>JXCR01104996.1:757-12556 GCA_002079205.1 Phalaenopsis hybrid cultivar | reverse complement strand
TAATTATAGATACACCGGGTGATAATGGATTTTAAAATAATTAAAGACCACTTTTGAGAATCCTTAACGAAATAAAATGTAAGGAAGGTGGGATCATATAAAATCACACAACAAATTTGCACAAACACTTATTTATTGAAAGTTTTGAGAAGTATTAATTCTAATATAATTTTAAATTTATCAGATTTGACCTTATTTAATGAAGTTTATCACCTTCATAATCTATGTTAGTTTATTTTTTATTTCAGAATTATTTCCTTTCCTAATTTAGGTTAGATATATTTGGTAAGTTTGTAAATAAGGAGGGATTGTTTCCCTATATATGTACCATACATTTGAATAATATAAAAAAGAGAATTATTCCTCTCCAAAACCTATTTCTACATGGTATCAAAGCAAAGAAACAATCCTAGATCTAATTTCAACTGTTGGAGTTGTCCAGCACTGAAATTTTTCTGCAGCCATGGGTCATGTCACGACCCCGCCTGCTAGTTTANAACAGTACTATGAAATCCTAAAGTGTAAAATGGAAACAACTTGCACCAATAAACCTGACCCATAAATGTAATCAAAAATAACAAAGCACGGCAATTCTTATAAGATCTATCCTCATAGACATAAAAATAAAATAGAAAATTATGAATTAATTGATGACATCAACCCTCAAAAATTTTAATAAACTTTTACGCGTTAAAACGCACAAAGATTGTGTTTTTGATGAACATAAATTTCAGTTTTGAATTTTCTCAGATTTCCTCTAGAACCTTCTCAAATTTCCTCATATATGTGTTTAAAATACTCGAGAAAAATCATTGCCTTCTTCATATGCCAAGCATTTACTCACAAGAATTATTCATAATTGAATATGTTCTTATTAAAGAAATTATAGTTTATTAATAGTCTTTGAGGTTGTTTTTGATGCAAAATGTGATTTACAAAAAAATTGAGAGTCTTCATTGATGTAAGTCTAAAATCTATTACCATTAACATCAATCTATACTTAAGAAAGTGTCAAAATTGATGTCTAAAATGAAATTTGAGTGCGAAATCAATTTCAAATCTTAGTTAAAAATTGAACTTGAAACTGAATTTGAATCTAAGATCATAATTAAACCTAAATTAAGCATTGGATTTGATTCTAATTCTGAATGCCAATTCAAATTTCTAATAAAAATTGAATAAATTCATGAACATGAACTTGAACACATAATAGGAAGAGAATCTTGTCCTGAATATGAACGCGAACACATCAGATTTGTTGTTGTTGATGAATTAATTGAACAGGCTGCTACAGATGATGATTTCTAAAAATCAAACTAAGTTGATTTTATTTTTAGCTCTTGATTTTTAGACTTATAGATTCATAAAAAAAATCTTAGTAAAATAGTGAAATTGCATTACTGTTTCAATGAATTTGTTAATGATGAAATGACTTGAAATATTAATTTAAATTTTCATTAATCTGGTCAGACTTTGAAATGTATAACTCATCCCCATTGATCTTTAACTCATTTGGATTAGCTTCTTTAATGAGATTATGTCCACACATGCATGTCATTTTATTGTGGTATATCTTTTTTCAAAGTTCTTTGTCATCTTATCATATAAGTATAAGTTTAGAACATTGTTTGTTTCCATGCGGATGCATATTAGTATATTAACATTTTCATTTTCTGTTTCATATCATTTGCATAACTTGATTGATCGAGTAAATTAGTGCAAGGATATTCACAAAAAACATAACTATCGCAGTTATAAGTTTATTGCTAATTATAGATACACCGGGTGATAATGGATTTTAAAATAATTAAAGACCACTTTTGAGAATCCTTAACGAAATAAAATGTAAGGAAGGTGGGATCATATAAAATCACACAACAAATTTGCACAAACACTTATTTATTGAAAGTTTTGAGAAGTATTAATTCTAATATAATTTTAAATTTATCAGATTTGACCTTATTTAATGAAGTTTATCACCTTCATAATCTATGTTAGTTTATTTTTTATTTCAGAATTATTTCCTTTCCTAATTTAGGTTAGATATATTTGGTAAGTTTGTAAATAAGGAGGGATTGTTTCCCTATATATGTACCATACATTTGAATAATATAAAAAAGAGAATTATTCCTCTCCAAAACCTATTTCTACATGGTATCAAAGCAAAGAAACAATCCTAGATCTAATTTCAACTGTTGGAGTTGTCCAGCACTGAAATTTTTCTGCAGCCATGGGTCATGTCACGACCCCGCCTGCTAGTTTATAAATAACCATGCTAGGAACTGCGGTGGGACAATATTAACATTTAAATAAATATCAACAAATTTCTAGAAACTTGTAATACATAAAAGAGCCACAAAAATACAACAAAGTACTATGAACAAAAAATTAAAACATCCAAAAACAATAATATAGTTTGCAAACAAAATATCTTAATCCACACACAACATTATCTCTATACAGTAATAAACAGTATATAAAAGAAACTACAATCACCACACAACATGATGCTTATTAGTTGTAGTCCACCTCCAGTAATCTAAGTCTCTCCTACCAGACATATCAATATACATTTTTTTGTTCCTTAAAGAAAATACTAACTTCAACAATAAGTTCATAAGTTAGTGAGCAATTATAATTTTAATATGCATTAAATTATTATGTCAATGCATGAATGACCAAAATAAAGGTAATTTATTACCTTATAAAACCGTCAGCTTTCATTTTAAATTTATCTCTTCCTATTTCAACTTAAATATTTATTATTTTTAACAACTTTAAGAGTCATGAAAGGATTACAATCATACCCAAAGATGTCTTCAAAATTGTAATCGCGGGTACCCTAAAAAATTTATATTGGAAGGTGCACCTTCATCATTTTCATTTTCTTTCTCGTGCAAAAGGGTATCTCGCATCCTCTTTCAGTATCATCTGGGAGTAATCCTGAATAAGTTAAATATTTACTTATAATTCATATCAAACTAAAATCCTTTAAAATGTACTTTTATATATCAGTTATTTTCCTCTTATTTGTGAGATGTAATCAAACTTTCAAAATGCAAAACATAAGTGAAATATTTAATAAAATTTTAATTTAATACATATAAGAAAATAATTACTCACTTTGTCTAAATGACTTTCTCTTTCCCTTGAATTCCTCTTTTTTCTTATTCAATTAATACAATTTGCACATTTAAATCAACACACCTAATTAAAACTCATAATTTTCCATAAGTAATATTTAATAATCGAATGAAAACACTAACTTTTTTTTAATTTTAAGATTCATTATTGTCCTCAAATCTAAAGGATTTATCAGTCTTCTTCACACTTTGTAATTGAATAAAAATTAATAACATTTATATCATTTATTTTATTAATAATATAGCTTAACATTTATCTTATAAGTTTCTCGGATCAATCTCATCTCTCACTCGCACGCTTCACCAACTTCTGCTCCTTCCAAGTTGAAATCTCTATTTATTTCAGTCCCGATTTCAATAAAACTTTCCATTAAATATGTTTTTTTATAAACAAAATCATATATATATATATATATACATATATATATATATATAATTTTATTAAATATCTTTCATAAAATCTTACACTCACCTATTATGTTTCAGTCAACAGCCTACAAGCACACACGAAGCTCCCCTTCTTCCCTTCGGTCTCAGCGTGACCCAACAGAGCATTGCAATCCTCTTATTCCCTCGATCTCCCTCTTCCTCTACATACGAGTTCCGATTAGGCTCGGCGTGGAATCTTAGATACGAGAAGACACACGACTTCTCTTATTCTACCTCTTCTTCTCCTTCAGCTACTTGCTTCACTCGCGCACAGGCTCCTTCCCTCGACACTGGCACGTGAACATCTTTCTTCAAGTGTTTACTTCTCCTCCTCTTGATAGAGCACCAAACCTCCTTCCTTTTTTTACCACAGCTCACGAGGCTCAGCTCTCTTGCCTTCGATTGCAGCTCAACTGAACACTAAACATGACTACTTCTTATTGCAAGGGGAAAGAGAAAGGAAACTACTCAGAATACATGGGGATAACACAACAAAACATAATTTATATTAAAAATCCAAGTATTCACAATAAAACAAAAATCAAACAAAACTACAAAGTACTTATTTGAGACTTCTACCCAAACAAATCCTTTGAAGTTCCTTTGACGTTTTACTCCAATAGAGATACCAAAACACACATTACAAAGACTCTCACTCGCAACTCACACACACACATAATAGAGCCTCACGCCCCCTCCTCTCTCTCAAGCCACCAACTAAGATCTTCAAAAACCCCCTTTTTTGACCAGCCAATTGTTCCTTTAAATAAAGCTCTTAAAATCACCAAGAATCACTTCAAGCACATTTTCAAAATTCATCCAAATTCATTGCACAAAAGTCCAAACCGTTTCTGGCGCCTAGACGCCCAACTGTGGCGCCTAGGCACTAGCCTTCTAGAAACCTATTTTAACTAGCTGGCACTAGGCGTCATGTCACTTTTTTCTCTTTTGCTCCATTTGACCCTATTTTACTTTTTTGTATACTCATTTTGCTCTTAAACTTCATTTCTTGTACCTGAAATTAAAAACATACAAAATATCATCCATTAAAGCACATCATCCTTAAAAATGAGCATAAAATGTATATATAAAAATAGCACATTTTAAGGCGTGTCATTAAAAACATACAAAATATCTTCCATTAAAGCATATCATCCTTAAAAATGAGCATAAAATGTATATATAAAAATAGCACATTTTAAGGCGTGTCATTAAAAACATACAAAATATCTTTTATTAAAGCATATCATCCTTAAAAATGAGCATAAAATGTATATATAAAAAAAGCACATTTTAAGGCGTGTAAGGGGGCGAGGCCTTACACCCAACATCCATTATCTCAGTATGTGTCATAAAAATCTCACTTGTTTCTTGAGTTTTTACCTCACATTTATCTTATATGGAGATTCATAATACTTACAGGATGCTCTGAAAGTACTTGGGTGGAAGGAGGTTGCCTTCGAGGAGATTAAAGCTCTAAAAAAATAGCACGTGAGAATTAGTTGATCTACCAAAAGAGAAAAAAAAAAGAGTTAGGTGCAAATGAGTGTTTACAGTCCAATATAATTCTATTTGTTCTCTAGAACGGTACAAGGCTTGAATAATTATCAAATGATTCACTCAAACATATGGCATTGATTACTTAAAGACATTCGCCCCTGTAGCTAACTAAACATTATAAATTTTTTTGTCACTTGCAACTAATCTTGATTGGCACCTACAACAGTTGGATATAAAAAATGCATTTTTCAACTGAGACTTAGAGGAAGAGGTGTATATGATGCACCTCCAAGATTTAGTGAGAAGTTTGACACAGAGATGTGTAAACTGGTTCAAGCAGTCACCAAGAGCGTGGTTTGAGAAATTTACATTGTTAAAGGTCAAGGGTATACTCAAGGGCAATGAGATCTTAGAATATTCTCAGACATTCAAAGAATGGGAAGATATAATTCTTATCGTAAATGACGTATATGAAATGAAGTGATTGAAGACTTCCCTCTCATCATTTTTTAAGACCAAGGACTTACGATCATTGAGGTATTTTCTTGGCATAGAGATTGCTAGATCAAAGAATGGATTGTTGTTTTCCAATGTAAGTATGTTCTTGATGTTCTAAAGTAAACTAAGATGAGTGGTTGTAGGCCTGCAGACACTGATCCCAATCATAAACTGGGAGATGAGAAGGTGACCCAGTGAATTTAGCTCATACAAAAAATTGGTGGAAATTTTGATTTATTTATCACATACACAGTCATATAACGCCTTTGTTGTAAGTTTTGTAAATTAATTTATGCATTTGCCCTATTAGAAACACCTTGAAGTAGGTACTAAGATTTTTGGATACCTAAAACATACACCGGCAAGAGCTTACTCATTCAAAAGACCACGCAACATAACATAGAGTCATGCACTGATGTGGATTAGGAAAGCTCAGTAGTTGGGAGATTAAAATCATGATATTGTACTTATGTCTGGAAAAATCTTGTCACGTGGCAAAGTAAGAAATGGTAGCAATGGGTAGTGTCGAGACAGAATATCGCGTGCTATGGCTAATGGATGTGAGATGTTATGATTGAAGAGAATTCTTGAAGAACTACGCTTCCCGATAAACATGTCAATAAAGTTGTAATGTGACGATAAAGCTGTCATAAACGTTACAGAAATCGGATGCAACATGATCGCACAAGGCATGTGAGATTGATAGACACTTTATAAAAGAGAAAATTGATTGTATAGTTATTTGCATGTCTTTCATTCTGACAACGCATCAAATAGTTAATATCTTCACCAAAGGACTTTTCAGGCCTAGTTTTCAGTTCCTTGTAAGCAAGTTGGGAATGATAGATATCTATGCTCCAACTAGAGAAGGGTGTCAGAATGTTAGGAATTTTTATTTTTGATGTATTTTAGTTTTATTATTTTCTATTCTTAGTAGTTTTACTTTTAGAACAATCAATTGTTGGTAACTCATATTTCCTTTTTTTTGGAAAATTTGTGGTTGATTTTGTGGCTTTCCTAATTTTGTGGCCTTCCCANTTATTATTTTCTATTCTTAGTAGTTTTACTTTTAGAACAATCAATTGTTGGTAACTCATATTTCCTTTTTTTGGAAAATTTGTGGCTGATTTTGTGGCTTTCCTAATTTTGTGGCCTTCCCCTGCAAATTATCTAGTAACTAGGTCTCAACAAACTGTCGAGGAATAATTCTTTTTTCTTTTCCCTAAAAACTACATGAGGCAATATCATCAAGCTCAAATCAGAAACTATAGACATAGAAGCTAATTGCGAGCTTGTATAAATTCGAGAAAAATTTCAAGCAGGGCGGCAAAGTTTAGAAACACTCAACACCCAATAAGGAGAAAGAAGAGAGGAATAAGAAGAACTGTTGGTTTAATTTC
The DNA here is from genome assembly GCA_002079205.1 of Phalaenopsis hybrid cultivar. NCBI lineage: Eukaryota > Viridiplantae > Streptophyta > Magnoliopsida > Asparagales > Orchidaceae > Phalaenopsis > Phalaenopsis hybrid cultivar. The sequence goes on along the minus strand of JXCR01104996.1, from coordinate 5,586 downwards.
TAGCTTCATTGCCTATATCACAATCCTTAATTTAGGAGGAGAAAAAAGTGGGAAAATAAGTCGAATATTTTATGTTATTTTTGCTAGTGTTCTAATTGCTATCATCATTCCTATTCTTTTATCGATATGAAAAATGGAAATAGAAAGAAAGAAGGCACTGGGAGAAAGAATAACAAATTAGGATAATATTATAGAAGTATTTTCATACTAGAATTATATCTACATCCAAGCATGACTCAAGGGCACTTTGGGAAAATTGAAAAGTGGAAATAATAAAATCAATTACATTTCCAATATTCGGGTCATGGGTAGGATTAACTGCCTGGCTTAAATACTGTAGCTAAGATCAATTTTTCAAGGCCTAGCCAAGATCATTTGAGAACCAAACTACCAAACAAAGTATACTAGATGCAACATATATGAATATATTGCAGTTTAAATTCAAACATTATCAGCCAATATGTAAAATTGAAGGATTTGGTACTAGCTTAAGAGCTCAAAAGTTTATGGTAAGCATGAATCTCGCATTACAGTCTGCATGTTCAACATGATGACCATGAAATTTGGGTGAAAGTTAGTAGTAAACCAATCATACAGACCACCATAATGGCACAAAGACAAGTTTTTCAATAATTAATTGAAAATAATCAATGGTTTACACCACAAGATTTTTTATTATTCATCCTCTCCTGTCTCATGGCATAGTAGTCGAACCAGCAATACTGCAACAGTGATTATTATCTTGCAATGTTTCTACTTACATAATTTTCTTATGTTGTACTTCATTTACTAGCATGAAACCATATCCTAAGAAAAACACAAACACGCTCCATATTATCCCAAGAAAAGGCATCAAACCTTTTAATTATTTTTCATATGAAACAATGAATACAGAACAAAGGTATGAAAAATTCAGTCGATAGAAAACAATCTATCACAAAATAAATTAACTCAACCATGAAGATAACAGCATGAACCCTAATGAAAATTGATGGTTAGAAAAAAGGACATAAAAAAATGAAAATTTACTTCGGATCCTAAACACCTAACTTGCTTAAAATATATCAAACAAAAAAAACAAACAGCTTAAAAGAAAAACTATAGAGTGGAAATAAAAATGATATCAAGAGATTATAAATATATGGTGATGACTGATCTGCACGTTCCTTGCATATCACTCTCTTAAGTGTCAAAACACCAAAAAGGTTCGCTTAATCAATCAGAAACCCATTAAGCAGTCGCAAGGAAGGGATTTTAGAGGAGTGGATGTACTTCAGTCAGAAATTCAATATCGTATAACTTGCTTGAAAAAGGAAAATGGTAAAGTTAACTGAAACTTCAAACCAATCCAATCTACTTGCGGTGTTGACAATTTATCATGAAGGGAAAGGTGTAGACCAATAGTAATTGCAAAAAACAATAGCATAAGTGTAGAAATAAAACCTTGGGCAGTGCTCGGTAGAAAAAAATTAGAAAAGAAGGATTCATAAAGTTAACCAAAATAATTGATATGATGCAAATGATGAATGATCCTTCCATAGTTTCTAACCTACGTACCTCGGTAAGAGAACTTTTGGTTGTTCAGCCAAGCCTTGAAAAGAAATGCAAAAACAAACCCCCAAATCTCCAAGGTTCTTTGAATTGTAGAGTAGGTTTTAAATCTATTCCAGCGCCCACCAGGAGCAACAGAGACCTGCCAATGCCAAAATAACATTAAAGGACAAAATTCAAGTTAAACACATACACTGGTAAAGGAATTATTAACAAGATAAAGGAAATATTGCAGTGTTGAAAAAAATAAGTATCTGAGGCAACTTTCAAACTCAAAATTTCAAAGATGTGTAAATAATAAATAAAAGAAGTAAAACAATAAAGCTGAATTTTCTATGTTTTTACCAAGCAGCTTGGATATGTTAAAAAATCAATCCCCTAGGCAGTATATAAACGGAAAGTTACACAGATTAGGGGCACGCATACATTAACAAATGTGTTGCTTAATAGGAAGGAATATATAAATGCAGCAAACTTAAATGAAGACAAACAAAATAAAAGTGGAATTCTTCATAAAAGGTCCTCAATTAATAAGTTACTTGGCCAGAGGAATTTGAAGTTTATTGCAGTTCCCTGCATTTCACCTTTTCTGTCGTATATTTTAAAGAAAAATGAATAAAAAATAAAATTTTGAGGAATTTTCAAAACACCAAAACCCCTATTTTCCTTACATTTGAAAATCAAATGATTTCCTGCACCGGAACATCTCACCTCTTGCGCACCTATCTCATCCCTCATGACTCGACACCTCGTCCACCCATCTGGCTCCCTCACCTGCTAGCCTTGCTCACCCGTCTCACCCCCATCTCATGTTGGCCGCTACATTGCCTCGTATGAATCACTTCTCTGCTCGTTATGTTGTCCCCTCGCTAGCCATATTGCTTCTTCATCTGACCTCACCCCCTTGCATAGCCTTGCATTTGAAATGTATTTTAATACATACAAATAAACATCTCAATGTATTATTGGCATCAAACCAAATAAGTTTCTGCATTACTAAAATGCATGCATTACAAATATTTTGCATATCTAAAATCCACGAAAATGCCCAGCCACTAAAGCCAGGTCATTGAGNACAAATAAACATCTCAATGTATTATTGGCATCAAACCAAATAAGTTTCTGCATTACTAAAATGCATGCATTATAAATATTTTGCATATCTAAAATCCACGAAAATGCCCAGCCACTAAAGCCAGGTCATTGACACCATTTTAGGGTTCCTAGAAATTGTGATAAGGCGCAAAACGTGTTGGACAAATTGTAGGATTGATTATGTGAGCGGGGAGGTTGGGGGCGGCAGAAAACAGGTGTGAACGGTGATGGGACAGCGAACCGGAAGTAGAAAATGTCAGTTTCTGGTTGTGAGCAGCAGGTGGAGGTGTTAGGAAGGCTGTAGAAGCGAAATATGCAGTGGGACAGCAGGTGGTGCAAGTTCAACAGCTGTTCAGACTAAAAACATGCAGCCTACCGATGAATCGGCGAGGTGCAGGGGGTTGGACCCCGAGTTGGAACTTAAAACAGCGGGTTTGAGGTTGCAAACAGTAGCATTTTGCAAGTTGGACAACGAAGGAGGCCTCCGAACATCCGGGAGAGATCACCAACTTGATCCTATCAAGTTAGAGATGCTACCTGAAAGAAATCTAAAAATACAACACTTCAATTGAAATAACCAGGAGAAAGCATCTCCAAACAACATAACAACAGTCAGAAGTCATCCAAACAAAAATAAAACAACATATAATTAAGGTTTAGAAAACCAAATTGTACCGGTCTGTTCGACCGTGAACTGGTGGTTGGTCAAGTCCTTGGCTGTTTTTATCATCGAGCCGTTGGTTCAACCGGCAAACCGGAGAACTGGTTTCCACTTTTGAAAAATATGAATTNATAATTAAGGTTTAGAAAACCAAATTGTACCGGTCTGTTCGACCGTGAACTGGTGGTTGGTCAAGTCCTTGGTTGTTTTTATCATCGAGCCGTCGGTTCAACCGGCAAACCGGAGAACTGGTTTCCACTTTTGAAAAATATGAATATTACTTTATTTTTTTCTATCATTCTTCATTGGTGACGAGCAGGTTATGTTCCCAACTCAAAAGGACAAAAGGCAACCATTAATTTATGGTTATTTTCCCAACTAAAAAAAGGCAAAATGCAACTATTAATTAGGGGTTGTTTGGTTTGCTAAAAATGAAGTACAATGTAAAAGGTTTACAGCGTACTATTATAATAATGTATTTGAAATATTTTATGATTGTTTAGTTCATTGTAAAATAAACGCAATTTTTTTTTGTTTGGTTTGAAGTAGATTGAAAATAATATAATAATTTATTTAGGAGGCGAGCGTAGGCGATGGGAGGCGGGAGGCCGAGGGGTGGCGGCGGGAGGCGGAGGACTGCAACGGACGGTGTGGGTGGCAACAGGCAATGGATTGTCGATAGTATTTTACCGTGTAATTTGAATTCAGTTAAATCAGTCGAATTCTAAATTCAGCCAAAATGAACTAAGAAGTGAACTTTAAATTCACTGAAACTTTACATTGCACTTATATTTTTTCATAACAAACACATAATTTCCTCAAATTCCTGTAAATAAATTACAGTACACCACAAATCCTGTCAACCAAACGGCCCATTTAACACACACACACACACATTAACACACACACACACACACACATATATATATATATAANCAAACACATAATTTCCTCAAATTCCTGTAAATAAATTACAGTACACCACAAATCCTGTCAACCAAACGGCCCCTTTAACACACACACACACACACATATATATATATAAAGAGAGAGAGAGAGAGGTTACAGGGAGAGACAAAGAGAGAGGTGTGGGATGACTTGCGGTGACATAAGCTTATTGAGAAGTTTTTTTTTTTTTTTTTGGAAAACTTGATATTTTTTTGGGAATAGGACCATTTGATTTTATAATTTTTATGGAAAAGAATTTGATGGCTCTATTATAGATGTACAAACCGATTTTGAAACTCAGAACATAATGATAGTATTTATTTATTTATTTATTTATTTATTATTTATATTTTTATTATTATATTATTATCGTATTATTTATGTTATATGCAATTAAATTTTATATTAATTTATCGTATTATTTATATTATATTTAATTAATTTTAATATTTATTACATCATCCAGTTCAACCCCCGATTCAACCCCGGTCTAACCAATGAACTTTAAAGCTTACATTATTCCGGTTTGATGTCCAGTCCGATTTTCACAATCTTACATATAATAGTCTCCGAA
>JXCR01104995.1:416541-501244 GCA_002079205.1 Phalaenopsis hybrid cultivar | reverse complement strand
TTAACATGCATTTTAAGTTTCAGGTGGTGGAACGAGAAGACTCGTCAGGTACACTTATACAGTTTTCAACATTGTCTTTCTTGTACTTTCATACTGTACTTTTATATCTGCAAATTTGCATGCTAAACAACGATGTCACCCTGCATGAAAACTAAAACCATCAGGATAGCCACATAATCATAACCATAACCAAAACCAAAATTAAAATCGAAAAGATTAAAATTCACCGCCACAACATTCAAAATATAAGAAATTTGCATGCTAAACAACAATGTCACCCTGTATGAAAACTAAAACCATCAGGATAGCCACACAACCATAAGATTGCATTTACTTGCATGTATGAAAACAACATAAACTTGCATGTTAACTATAACCATAACCCAAAACCAAAACTAAAATCAACCAAGATAAAATTCACCGCCACAACATTCTTTCTCATACTGTACTTTTATATCTGCAAATTTTCTTGCTAAACAACGACATCACCCTGCATGCCTGCAAATTTACATGCTAAACAAAGATGTCACCCTGCATGAAAACTAAAACCATCAGGATAGCCACGAGCTTGCATGTTAAACAATGATGTCACCCTGCATGAAAACTAAAACTGCTAGGATAGCCATTGCTAAACAAAGATGTCACCCTACATGAAAACTAAAACCATCAGGATAGCCACATAACCATAATTTGCATGCTAAACAACAATGTCACCCTGTATGAAAACTAAAACCATCAGGATAGCCACACAACCATAAGATTGCATTTACTTGCATGTATGAAAACAACATAAACTTGCATGTTAACTATAACCATAACCCAAAACTACGAACTTGCATGCTAAACAACGATGTCACCCTCCATGAAAACTAAAACTACTAGGATAGCCGCAAAACAAAAATTAAAATCAACCAAGATAAAATTCACCGCCACAACATTCAAAATATAAAACAACTCAAAATTTAATGACAAACATCACACAAAACCACAACTCCAACTAAATTAAGATGTCTCTATAAGATATTCGGGAATTCCTCGGAGGAGGTAACCTACGGTTGCTAACAAGGCTTAATAAGTTCATTTGGACTAAGTGAATCCAATAGAAAATAGTGATGCCGGAACGAGAGAACCGTAGGATCTCATTTGGACTAAGTGAATCCAATAGAAAATAGTGATGCCGGAACGAGGGAACCGTAGGACCCATCATTTGGACTAAGTGAATCCAATAGAAAATAGTGATGCCGGAAAGAGGGAACCGTAGGATCCTAATCGGTGTTGCTCTAATCAACTTTAATATGCCCTCATAAAATTTAAAGAACTTCAACCATAGGGTAAACTGATCTGACATTATAACTTGACACACTAGATAACTCAAACTAATCGCGGCAAGGAGCTTGGAGCTAGCATGGTGGGCAACACGGCCATCTTCAACAGCAAAACCTGTCTTCCCCAGCTAAACCAATCTTTCTTCCTTAGACTTAAACAAAAAAGCCATAGGACTTCAAGGTTGCTTGCTTATGCAACGTAAATCCTCACCTTATTTTTAGGCCATTGTATAACACTGCTATATAATATAAGCCCTAACTCGTCTTAAGATTCCGAGATTTTCGTCTGTCACGACCTAAATCCTCATATCTTCCAGGCTATTTGCGTGATTGTTTCACACGAATGTAAGCCCTAACTAATAAAATTGGCAGGATGAAACACTCAAATATTTCTACTCAAAATTGAAGCTAAGCATTAAGATAGCTTGGGAAGTCACCGAGGTTCTCCTCTGAATCCATGACATCCCATAGTTCTTCTTCCTTTGGATTCTACAATAAAATATTCCAAATTTGAACTAATCCCCTTTCACACCTCTACGTCTGATTTCGTTGAAGAGTCCTACCCTTTGAAATTCCTTGAAGATAATATTTCTTGATTTTTATTGAGAGTTATTTCGTTGAAGAGTCCTACCCTTTGAAATTCCTTGAAGATAATATTTCTTGATTTTTATCGGGTCTCATTGAAAAGTCCTACCCTTTGAAACTCCTTGAAGATAATATTTCCTGATTTTTATCGAAACATTGAAAAGTCCTACCCTTTGAAACTCCTTGAAGATAATATTTCTCCTGATTTTTATCGAGGTTGGAGTCCTACCCTTTGAAATTCCTTGAAGATAATATTTCCTGATTTTTATCGAGAGTCTTCTAAGAGTCCTACCCTTTGAAATTCATTCTACAATAAAAATGTTCCAAATTTGAACTAGTCCCCTTTCACACATCTACGTCCGATTTCGTTGAAGAGTCCTACCCTTTGAAATTCTCTTTCACACCTCTACATCTGATCTCATTGAAAAGTCCTCCCCTTTGAAACTCCTTGAAGATAATATCTTGATTTTTATCGAGAGTCTTCTTAGGTGACTTTGGTCATTTAAGATGTAATTAACTATATGGGCTTGCCTTAATAGGAAGCATGTCCAAAGCCAGCTTAATATAAACTCTATTTAATCATTTATATTAAATAGGGGAACTTGTTGGCAAATACAAAGGTTTCGCAGACCAGACGGACGTCATACTTTCTTTAGTTTATTTAATCGAGCTTCATCCTCAAGTCTTATGTTTATCCTTTGGGATAGATACAGGATTTGACGTATAATGCTCTTTCATTTTTAAACTATGAAAAATATGGGGTCCGTTTGATTTCATAATTCAACGTCCTTCCGAAGCGGGCTACGGGATTTTGATTCCGGTGACCGACAACTTCTTACGGGCAACTCCCACAAACCAACCTGAAATAATGCCAACAGTAACGTAAATCCTCATCTTATCTTTAGGCTTTTGTACAGCCTTGCTATACAATATAAGCCCTAACTCGTCTTAGGATTCCAAGGTTGTCGTCTGTCACTATCTAAATCCTCACATCTTCCAGGCTATTTTTGTGATCGTTTCACATGAATGTAAGCCCTAACTAATAAAATTGGCAGGGTGAAACACTTAAATTTTTCTCCTCAAAATTGAAGCCAAACATTAGGATAGCTTGGGAAGTCACCAGGGTTCTCCTCTGGATCCATGACATCCCCTAGTTCTTCCTCCTTTGGACTCTACAGTAAAATGTTCCAAATTTGAACCAATCCCTTTTCACACCTCTACGTCCAATCTCATTAAGGAGTCATTTCAATTGGTTAGATCAAAAAGTAAATGAAGATCGGAGTTCAAGTCATCAGAATTATTAACATTAAAAATCATATAATACAAAATCATTTTTTTCACAAAGCCATATATCAAAGTAGGGAGAAGGATAAAGAAGACTACTCAAAATTCATGAGAAGGATATGAAAAAATACGGATTTCATATATAAAAATAAGTTTACAAAAGAAATAAAAATTACAACTTATCTCACAACACTTCTTTAAAAATCCCTAGAAGTTCTCTCCAAGCCTTTCTCTCTTTACAATCTCACTCAATTTTCTCTTAGAACTGTAATGAAGAAGAAATTTCTCACCTTCCCTCTCCTTTTACAACCCTAGAAAAAAAATCTCTTCTCTCCTCTTGCCTCTTACGCCAACTCCCTCTCTCTCTCTTTCTCTCTTTCTCTCTCTCTCTCCTCCCTTTTTCATCTCTTTGAAGTCCTCCCTTTATTTTAGGCTGCCTCCTTTAAAAAAGAATTCAAAATTCTCCTCCAAAAGTTCCCCCCAAAATTCAACTCTTTTGAATTCATAATATGTGTCATTTGATCCAATAGACGTATCCCATCATAAAAGAACCTTCCAAAGTGACTAGATGCATTGAATTACTCCAATTGGTGTGTAGAATAAGTGTCTCTTTGAAAATTAACGCAAAATTTGTCTTGAACCGCCTTAATTTGCTAAAAGTTGTATCTAGCGCATCATGCGCTAATCTGACGCATTGATACACGTAAAATATATAGTATTTTTATAAATATTTTTATACATATTTTTAAGATATTGTGCTTTAATGGAAGGTATTTGTGTGTTTTTTCTTCAGGTACAACTAATAAGGTGAAAAATGGCAAAATGAGTGAAAAATGATCAAATATGGAGCAAAAATGCAAAAATGGTGTGAAAGTATTTTGGCGCCTAAGCACCAAATCCGGCGCTTAAGCGCCTGTAAAATAGAGAAGGTCAGGCCTAAGCGCCAGAGGCCCTCCCGTGACAATTACTTGACGGGTTAATTCATTTTGACAAATCGAAGAGGCATTTGACGCACCTATTGGATAAATAGGGTGGTTATGACCACTAGAAATGAAAATATGGTTAAAATTCTTGTGAAAGGAGGCATCTTTTAGAGAATACATTGAATCCAGACACATTTTGAAGAGGCATTTGAGGCACAATTTGGAAGATTCAATGAGTATGGATATTTTTGAAGAGACACTTACGAATCTCTTGGAAAATTATAAATAAGGCTTGAAAATATTATTAAAAGTACTCTTGAATTAATTGAAAGGAGTAGAAGTCTTGGAGAAGAAGAACAAGTCTTGGGCATGATCCCCAAGTAGGGCGACAAGGTGTGAGAGAAAGAGAGAGTGTGAGAATTTCTTCTTTTCTTTTCACTTTATTCTTGAAGAGGATTGTAAGGAGATTGCTTTTTCCATTCAAGGAAATTTTGATTTACATCAGAGATAAGTATTCTCAATGTCATCAGAGGATACATATTTCTCTAAAGTACTGTAGTGCTCAAGGTGGAGGACATTAGAGTCTAAGCACTCCATAAATGCCCCTGTGGCTGACGTGCTGGTATTTTGACATTACCGGTCAGGAAACCCGTATAAAAAACATCTAAAGCTAGTATTTCCATCTCTATAATAAATCCTGACTCATTGTTTGTAGCAGGCAGACAGGAAGAGGTCTCTCTTATGCCCATTTCATAGATATCCCCTTCAAGGATAGAGGTGAGTAAGTTCTCTACCTCTTTTTGGTGTCTCCACTCCTCACGTAGGAAAGCCCTATGTTTTTGGCGGCTAGCATTTCTGCACTGAGTCCTCCGTAGTGGTACATCTGGAAGTCTTTCATTATCGGCATCGACTAGGCCTCTGGCCGGCGTAACTATCATGGACAGTAGACGACTGGTCCCCTCCATCGGGTCTTGTTGTACCATTACTTTTTTCCCCTTCAGTGAGGAACTATTTCTGGTGTCAAACCTTAGCAGTGAGGGTAGCTCTTCTTTCTCCTGATGGGTGACCACATCCATCGGAGGACCCTCATAGTCCATGTCGACTTGGCTAAAGTTCATGTCAAAGTCTATAGTGCCACTCTTAGGTGCCCTTTCTTTATTTAGTGCGAGGTTCCAACCAACTTTAAAAGCAAATATCAACCTCTAGCTTGACATGTCTCTGCAGACGACAGGAAAAATATCAGTGAGCTGAAACTCAGTGTGAACAAGAACAAAACAAAGTATTTATTACATAATTTTTTTAGTTTATGTTGGTGAGAAAACCATTTATTTATGTATATATTTTGTTTAATTTAGTAGAGTTTCAAGTTTAAAAGAGAAAATTAGAATGTGCTATTTTAAAAAGTTTCATTAAATTGAGGTTAATCTTATTACAAAACTTTAGAACTTGTCACAGACATTTGCCAAATAGATAACCCTAGAACAATCAAATTTCAAACAAAGCAATGTCAATCAATGTCAGGTTGCGTAGTATGTCTTCAGGTATCGTCCGTTGATTGGCAGCACGGGTCTTTCACATCGAAAATCCACTAACTGGTAGGCTCCTCCTGCGTAGACATTTTCAACGACAAATGGTCCCTCCCAAGTTGGTTCAAATTTTCCACCTATCTTGTGGTGTGCAAGAATTGGTCTTTTGAGCATGAGGAAAAGGTCACCAACTTTGAATGTCCTTAGGTGGACCAATTTTTCATGAGCTTGTACCATCTTTTCTTGGTAAAGTTCCAAATGTTGTTGTGATTCAAGTCGTCTTCCCTTAAGACTCTCTATTTCTTCAAGTCTGAGTTTTGCACTTTCTTCTGTTGTAAGTTGGTTGGCAACAGCGACTTTGAGAGATGACATCTGAACTTCTAATGGGAGTACGACCTCAGACCTATACACGAGCATGTAGGGTGTGCATTGAGTGGGATTCCAGAACGTTTTCTGATAAGCCCACAAAGCTTCTAATAATTTGTTATGCCAATCTCTTTTATTTTTATTCAGTATTTTCTTTAAAATCTGTACCAACCATGCCATTTGGTTTAAGATAGTAAATTGTAAAGTATCTTCAATCTATCTCGTGCTATTTGACAAAATTGTTGATTTTGGTGCTTTCAAAGGTCGTTCCATTGTTAGAAATTATTCTTTGCGGTACTTCAAAACGGTAGACGATTTGGCTTTTGAAGAATTGAAGGACGTGTTGTGTCGTAACCTCTCATAATGGTATTGCCTCTACACAGTTAGAGAAATAATCTATAGCGGTGAGTATAAATCTGTGTCCTTTAGAGGATGGAGGGCCTATCAAACCTATTATGTCCGTGCCCCAACACTCAAATGACCACGAGGCAACGATTGGGTGTAACACATTCGGAGGTTCGTGTAAGACCACCCCATGCACCTGACACTTGTGACCTCTTCTGGCTGTATCCATGCAGTTAGACATCTTTGTTGGCCAATAATATCTGAGTCATTTGATCTTCAGTTTCATTTTCGGCTCTGGCTCGTGAGCGCCACACAATCCGACTTGTACTTCTTTAATTATATTATGTGCTTCTATTTTGCTTAAACATCGTAGCCACATCTGGTATAACGATCTCCTGTAGAGGGTGTCACCTACTAGAGCGTATGACATAGCCTTTTTTGTAATGTGATGTGCCTCAGACTTATCCTCTGACAGCTTTCTAGTATGCAAATATTCTATTAGTGGCTTGCGCCAATCTTCATTGATGTCTGCAATAATAATTATTGTTTCTTCTTCTTTACTGAGCTTGTGTAGAGTTTTGAGTTCCATTCAAGACAAAACCTATCTCCCTTGTACTGTGATATCAATAGAATCCTCCGGGGGACATGCCAATTCTTTTGCGAGTTTTGCTAAAGCGTCGACATGGGCATTATCTCTTCTAGGAATTTCGAGTTTTGCTAAAGCGGAAGAAAGTTACACTAGGGATTTGTTCTAGCAGCTTCATGGTGTACCGGTGGTATTTCGCTAATCTCAGTTTCAAAATCTTGTATTGTCCGGCGACTTGCTGGATGACAAGTTGAGAGTCACCGTAGATGACAATATCTATTATATTCATCGAGCTTGCCAACTCTAATTCGGTGATTAACGCTTCATATTCTGCTTCATTGTTGGTACACGGCCTTGTCAAGTGGTATGAGAACCTCAACATAACCTATAAATTTAGGTCGAGGTTGTTCTCTAGTCCCGATGTTAATTTCCTTCAATTCATCGACAGTCGATTTAATTTCCTCCTCAAATTCTGGCAGAGTGTTTTCTATCAGCTGATCAGTAAAGTCATCCTCCATATCAAGGCAATCCCCTTCCAATTCACAACAACCATACAAAATTTTGAATGATCAACTGACCCGACTGTACCAAATCTGAGACCCTCTTTTGAGTTGGGAGTTTGACTTTTAACATTCTATAATTTTTCAAAAAGTTATAATTTATTTTTTGATATTTATTTTGGTAAATTCCCCTGCTAAATTAACTTTTGCACACAAGGCAAAAAGTAACCAAAAGGAAATTCCATTAATTCATTAGGATCATCATTTAAGTTTACATGATTTTCAAGATCAGTAGAGGTAGAAGCACGATAAAACTTATCAGCTTTGAACCAACGCTACGGACTTCCTTGACCTTTAAACTCTCGACCTTTTGAGGGAGAATCAGAGTAAGGGTCATGATGTTCACATAGTTGTTTATATAATCATACATCGTCTTATATTTGATTTTCTCTGTATCTTCTAAGGATATCTCGTACTTAGTTTTCTTCTATTTTTTCATCATTATTGCATATTCAGAATTGTCTTTATCAAAAATGTTGACGGTTGGCCTAATCCGTTCAATGATTAAGTTGTTTTTTCCTCGTCCACGTCCCCGGCCTCGACCTCGGGTGCGCGAACTAGAAGAACCTCCACCAACTTGTTGCAAAAGAATGGTGGGAGATCACTGAAGTGGAGTTGAATGACTCTGCCATTGTAATTATTCTAAATTTTCACTTTTGTTTGTCACAGTTTTATGAGAGAAGACAGTTTTCTTTGGAGGGGCGTAGTAGGCGGAATCTTCATGAATACCAACTTCATGAACTGAAAACAGTTGCAAATCTCCCTTGATGCAATCTTTTTGTCCTTATTTGTAGTACCTAATGCATTGGTGTAGAATGATGGAACCGCGTTGTGTTCGTGAATCCACAGTCGACCCAGTAGAGCGTTGAAAGAGGTATCGATGTGGATGATTTGGAATTTAGTGGTTGTTACTAGTTCTTCAACCTTGATAAGCAATGTAATTGATCCACGGGCTCTCTCTCCCTTTTGGTTGAATCCTCTTATAATCATTTATCAGCCGTAAGTTATTGAGCTTCAATATATAAATAGGCCAATGTCTGTAGGCTCATAAAGTTGAGTGATGCTGAATGATCTACTAAAACTCTGGACAACACAAATCTACCAATGCTAATGGAGATGTAGAGTGGACGATTGTGACCGGAGGTACCGAACAACAAATCTTCATCTGTAAAGGTTACCCCAGACTATTCCTTCAACGAGCAAACTTCATCCAAGGATGTGCTAGCCAACTGGGCTAAATAAATCTCTGGGCCAAGCAAGGCGGTAACCAGAGACTCTATCATATCCTTTGATAGGATCAGAGCTTCGTAGATGTTTAATCTAGCCGGCAACTTCCTAAGATGAACTAGCACGTTGTAATCCACTTTGTATGGTTCTGTAATTTTCACTTGGTTATATGATTCTTCCACTAGTGGAGGTGGAGGTAGTTCTTCTTGAGTTAATATTTGTTTTCCTTTATCTGTTGAAGCTATTCTTTGGGGTAATACTCTCCTACTTCTTAAGTTCACCTCTATAATTTCTTCTTCTTGAGATATCATTATCAAATCTTCCAGTGTTTCTTCTTTATCGAAAAAATCTAAGTTGATGGCAAGTGGTCCACTGTGGTGCTTGAGAATTGGTTCCTCACTCCTGGTGCTGTCGTAAGCGATATCATCTACGTCTTCTTTAGTCTTGTTAGTGAGTTCATTAGACTCAAGTACAATTTGAGGATCATTTTGGGAATCGAGATCGAGGCTAGATTGGTCAAAATAATTACTTTATCACCAGAAATAGTTAAAACATAGCTAAATTGAAAATCAATGTATTTATAAGACCCTAGAGGGGAAAAAGATAATCATAGAAAGTCAGGGGTTTGAGAATTTTCTTCCCCGAATAAAAAACAACTAATCTAGTAGAGGCGGCCCCTATCCTATCCCCCGTGCTATCAATCTCCGTGGTAATGTTCTTATTCTTCTCTGTTTTTAACGATGATGAATCTTTTGGTGAAATCTTTGTCTGGGGTTTGGCAGGCTGAAGATTCTGTACGGAGGCTTGTTTTGAAGCATTTTGAATTTGCTTCAATATTTCCTTAGACGATTTTCTCCAGACTGCATTCCATCCATCTTCTCCAGTATATGCGGAAGATTGTTTTGATACATCTTGGATTTGGTTTAGGACCCTCTTGAGCTTGTCCTAAGTCGTACTCCATCCATCTTCTCCAGTATATGGATCAATCAAAAAGATTGGCTCACCAAAATCATATTTATGGACCCTTTTTCAGGTTCTTTTAAATATTCTTTTGGGATAGTTATATTCTCTTCTTTAAGATTCTTCTTGAGCCAATCCATAAAGATGAAACATTCTTCTATAGCGTGCCTAAGAAATATGTCGTATGGGAAATACGTTGGTTGATCTTTCTTATCAACCTCTTAGGGTTTATTTGGATATGGTAGTTTGAACTCAGGCTTCTTCATCAGACTTCTGAACAACTTGAATTTTGCTTCATCTTTGAAAGAATACACCATTTTCTGTCATTCTACCAAATATATTCTTTTATTATCTATTTGGGATGATCCTCTTTGAGGTGATCGATGGTTGGACTGACTACTCTGTTTCAGAGCTTGTTGTGAAGATTTGAGAGGATTTTTTGCATATATCTTCATTGGTTGTTTCCCTTTATCGATAGTAGCTACTATTCCTAAATTATTTTCAAATACTCTGGTTGCCTTTGATTTCTCGTGAGAATCCATATGTTCGTTTTCTTCTTGAAGACGGTTGGCTTTGCTAAGTAGCTTCTCAAGGGATTTGATGGTGAGTCCCTTGAGCATGAAAGCTACTGTCACATAAATGCTTTTGAGTAAAAACTCAATTGCATGATGTTTCTGTAGCTGAGGTTCACACTTCATGCTAAATTTTCTCTACCTCAAGATGTAATCCACCAAAGTCTTGCTGGGCTTTTGCTTTTCCATTATGAGCTCTCTTATAGAAACATGGTGCTGCGCTCCGGCAAATCTCTTCACAAATAATTGTTCCAACTCGGCAAATGTCTTAACTGATCCGTTCGGCAAATCAACATACCAATCAAAAGCAATCCCTGACAGGCAGCTGACAAACTGTTGGAAGAGTAAAGCTTTGTTATCTCTTGTGTTGTCATAACTAGCTCAAAAATGTGTTATGTGCTATCTAGGATTTTCAGTCCCATCAAATATCTTAAAGTTTTGAGACACAAAACCCTTGGGGAAGGGTACGACATCAAATTCTTCTGGGTAAGGTCTACCCTTTAAAACCACTACACCACCCTTAGATTGGGTTAAGGCCTCGCGAACCTACTTGACCATTTACTTAAATTCCTTCTCCGGCATGGCGCTCGATGGAGGCTCCTTCTTTGGTTTGATTTCTTTTTACTAAGTTGACTTCTCTTCTTTGATCTATAATATGTATAATTTCTAGTTGGTTGACCTCTGGAGAAGCTAACTATAGGGGTTGAGATTGTCCTTGAATTGTGGCCATGACGGTCATGGCTGCGGCCATCTCCTCTATCATTTTCTCTAGTTGGTTAACTTGCTCATCCCTTAGGAGGATAGCCCTACGCAGTTCATCTACAGCGTTCTCTTTGACGAGAGGTTGAGCGTTGCGCACAGATGTAGCGGCTCTGGTTTCAATGACATGGACATCCATGAAGTATTCTTTGAGGTAATCATTTTAGTCAAAGTCTTAATCATCATCAATGGAGACTCCATGTTCCCGAGCAAACTCAAAAATTTCGACCCTGAGCTTTTCAAATTTTCCTTCAATTATTGATTCTTGAATTGCCTTAAGATCTCGACGATGGACCTCCTCCTCTTGTTCTTCCATCTCGCTTGCAATTGCTGCGATAAATGTCAGATACTTTGGACCCTGACTTCATTCTATGATCTTGCCTTGCCGGCTCACCGGACCGTTTTGGTACAACGACCTTAGGTACTCACACCTCGTTCTTTGATGGTGATGTCTTCAGATGAAGTGTCTTAGTAGAAACACCAGTATGTCAAAGATAAGTATGCTCCCCATGGTGCAGACCGACTACAGTACTGGGTAATTTGATCATTTTTCCTTTGAAACTTTAGGAACATCCTTGTAATGTGTGATCGGTAGAATTCTTGGACCTAGTCTTGACTTGACTGGTCGACGACCTATGGTCCTAGTGATGGTAGAATCGATGGTAACTATGGCGGTATCAACTCTACTTCCTAAGTGGAACCAGAAAAAAATGCAAGCAGGCAAAGCTTCAGTGGATTTCTAAGATCGTCTGATAGATTTGACGTCTCATAAGATTTCTTTCTTTTTGAGAGGGGATACTGCATGTCCCACTCTTTTGAGTAGTTCACTAACTGAGAAAACTTCTTTGAAAGCTAGCCTTTTGAAAACTGAACTGGCTTGGGTGATAGGAGTGGACTTCTTTCTCTCCTTACCATGCCCATGAAGTTATGGTAAAGTAGCAGCAATTTTCTGGATACTCTCGTACCCATTGGTACCCATTAAAGGATGGAATCTTCTTACACGCAGGAGTGGATATGTTTCCAGTAATCTTGACTCATCCTGGTGAGGATCTTCCTCAACAAGTATCTCCTTATGAGCCTTGGCTTTAGTAGCCCTCTGAACCCTCCTATTACGGCTTCTCCTTTGGGTTCGAGTTAGCGTTGTAGTCTTTGAACTTGATCGAATTTCAACTACTCATGGCGAGACAGTCAATCGCTCAGTCAGATCTTTAATGATCATAGCTTATTTTCCCTTAGCAGTAGTAGGAACAGCAAGCTTGGTGGGTGTCGTGATAGCAGTAGTCTTGACCCTCTTACAAGGAGGGAAGTCTTGAAGGTAGTTCAGGTTAAATTGAACAGATGGCTCCTGAACTTTAAAGCGGTGACTTTCATTATGATGAACAAGGCTTTCCTGAGAATGACCTCGAGATCTTCAATTCCTGCTCTAAACTTGATGGTGGGAGCAACATTGCTGGCGTCGCGGGTCATCGGCAGGTTGCCGAAAAAAGAGAGCGTTGGGCACGCCATTTGTTGACCTCATTTTCGGTTGAGGTTTAATTTTTTCCTCTTTAGTAGCCTAATGTCTAGCCATAGAATTTCTCTATTGACTATTCTTAGAAAACTAGAAAAAGGCACCCTCACCACTAGAAATTCCAAACTCTTCTTTACTCAACTTGAAGTTCCACATATTGGTCATAACCTCTAGCACTTAGTAGGTGGGGTCACCATAAGGGAAACTGAAGATGAGTCACCCTTAGGACTACTGGACCTTAAGGATGACCTTGAGTGTTGGTCTGGAGTTGAGGCAATCACTACTCTTATCTACACCCACAATCACTCACAACCCTGAACTCAAATTTCTAGCCTAAGTCCCTTGATCTTTTGGGATACTCATGTAGATAACCCCGTAAACCTACTAGCCCTAGGGCTATGGTTTGACTAAGACCACTATGGAACCCAAAATGGGGTTTCCTTTGGTCCATAGCTTATTGGTGATGATTGGTACCTCAACTCTACAAAAATACCCATCTTAAATGGGGTTTCCATTGGTCCATGGCTTGTTGGTGATGGTTGGTACCTCAACTCTACCAAAAAACCCATCTTGGCATTTTACCCCTAAAACACCCCCAAATTACCAAAATACCCCTCCATAGCCCAAAATCCCAAAAATTCCAAAAATTCCCAAAAATTATAATAAATCCTAAATATTCCTAATTTTATTTCTCTCAACTACCACATGACCCAATCTGGCCAATTTGACCATCTTCAACCAAAATCCCCAAATTTCCCCAAATCTAACTTAAATGTCCATCAATTTGATCTCAATTGACCCCAATTTTAATCTTAAACTCAAATTCACTTTTGATATGGCCAAAATAAACTAAGTCCAAGCTTAATTGGCCCATGATTTGAGCCCAATTTTGATTTAGGTCAAAACCCCAAATTTGACCATATGACCTAATCTCACCAAATTGAACCCATAGTCTAGTCAATTGGTCCCATTTAATGTTGAAAAATCTTGATAACATTCTTATCCATCAAAATCCACTTTCAATTGGCCTTTGTAATGCCTCAAATCTATTTGATTTTGGCCTAAATCCAAACATCCCAAATTTAGCCCCAAATTGGCTAATTCCCCAAATTTCACCCAATTGATATCCTTAAGCTCCAAATTGGCATCCAATTCTTGTTTAAAACTATTCATGACCATTTACAACAATCAATTTTGACTTAGCCCAAGGCTAACCCAAGCATTAGGGGTCCCTATTGACCATTTACAATAATCAATTTGGACTTAGCCCTAGGCTAACCCAAGCTAGAGCCAAGCCTAGCCCAACATGACCAAATTGATTAAAGTTCAAAATTCCCTCAAATTGATCCTTCCATTGAGCTCAAAACCACTTCCATCCTTCACCAAGGTTGCTCCTTATGATCATCTACACCAAATGCAATAATTAATTGAGCCAATTGACCTGGCTAGCCTTGACCAAACCCAAGACTTGGTCATTTGCACCCATTTGGACCCATGCACTAAATATGACCTAACCACCCTAAAGTCACCAAATTAACTCCACCCTAGCCATTAGTTGGACTTAATGACCAGTCCAAACACTATGAAACCACCTAAATCATCATGGACCAAAGGTCCCCCAAATTAAGGGATTTTATTTCCAAAAATGCACATGCTTAAGATACATGGACCAAAGGTCCCCCAAATTAAGGGATATTATTTCCAAAAATGCATGTGCTTAAGATATACTTACCAAAATTAAGTATTATTGCGCTAAATTGCTGTAACATATTCCCCTGGGTTCCCTGAGCTCCAAGCCACATCCCCCTAGCCGGCCGACCAACCTAGTGGCCAGAAAGCTCAAAACTGAGAGCCACCCCCCATGGCACCTCAACCACCTAGAGGCCAGCTCATCCAAATCAAATTGAAGAGCTCCTCTGCCCTCCACCTAAGCACCACTATGCACCCAAACTTGTGCCTTGAGAGCCACCCCATGGCCATTCTTATAAAAAATCACCTCCACGGCCATGGGAGGTGTGCTAAATTTTTCTCAAAAAGAGCCTCCCAAATCACTTATAGAGCTTCCTTGAGATCTCCATAGCCCATTCCAATCACTCCACTGCCTTGATTCCCCCCGTATAATCCTAATTTTGAGCTTAAAAATTAGGGCAGAAACAGGACATCATTCAAAACTCCACCAAACTTCAATTGCTTGTGCCCACACCTTCATAACAATAACAGAATACAAAGCCCTATCAAATTACCCTCTGAAATAGCCTCCACCATAGCTCTAAACCAACACCTGAAATCGAGCATGGTTGAATTCATACCTAGACCTTACACCACAATAAGAGGCTTAATTCCTAGCCTCCTTGGACCCCAACAAACGTGTCGAGCACCTTTGATTGAAGCCTCCCTTCTCAGAGCAAAGGTATAAAACTTCTCCTCCTCCCGAGCCTATTTTTATTCTCCATTTACTTGGGCTTGATTTCATGACACATTAACCTTATGGATGTGTTTGTCTCACTAAGACGAGCATTTTAAAAAAAAATCACTTAATTGGGTTGAGAAATGAGAGAGATCATAAGCCTTGAAGGTGGATAAGTAGAAAAAGAGGGTGTTTTCTATTTATTTAAACTCCCTAAACTTAAAAAATCCATAACTTTGTGTAGAAAATCACAAAAATAAAATAAAAATACCTTTTTGCTCAGTGAACAGAGAAAAATAATGTGGATCAAAATTCAAGTGCATTTGATGCATAAATTATTTTTAATTAATTAAACACTGTTTGGGATCATTTGATTCTCCATGCGTATTTATACATCACCTTGGCTTAAAATTTTGGCATGTTGTAGCCTCTGTCAAGGAAAACTTCCTCTGATTTTTTCCAAAGTTAGAGGAGGTTCCTATAATGAGATCCATATCTTTCAAGTTCTTGCACATTATTTCCTTAAAATAATCTTGGAAATTAGCATATTGATTAGAAGATTCTAAGAAATTTTTGGAAGGTCCACCATGACTAGAGAAGCTTTTGATAATAATTTCATGGGTCAAGTCATTTAAAATGCACTTAAACTTTACAAACACTAAATCACTAAAATAATTAATTTTTGAAAATATAAACATTTAAAGGACTTAATTTTTTATCTCCCTTATGGTTTATGATCCAGAGAACTCACTGCAAAAATTTCAAAATATTTTGAGTTTATTTGATAACTTAAGTTGATTTTTAAAGATAAATAGCACTTTTGACACTTAAATGATTTTAAAAAAAATCAAAATATAACTCAAAAAATTATGAAACTTTTTTTTTTGAGTTCTCTCTGATCAGGGATATCTTATAAAAATAAAATAATATTTAGAATAAAAACCTGATTTTTAGCCTATTTTAAATATTTTAAAATTCATAAAAAGCACAAAAATAACAAAATTCATGAAAATGTTCTAAATTGCTTCCTAATCACTTATGAACAATTAGAATATTTTCCCTAATTTTCTAAATAAAGATATTGAATTTCAAAACATAAAAATAATTTTTAAAGGCTAAAAATAAGTTTTCACTAAAATAATTCCAATAAATCAAATAAAAATCAGAAAAATATGAAATTAGTTCCTCTGGGTTCTCTAACCTCAGAGAGATTTTTCAAAGACACAAAACTTAATTTTCATCATTTAAAATATTTAATTTTTATTAAATAACCCAAAGCTTGAAATAATTCAGTTAAATCACAGAGAATTCAAAAAATCATGAAATTTGGACCAAAGGGTTCTCTAGTCTAGGTATACTCCAGTAAAAAATCATGAAATTTTGTCCAAAGGCTTTTTTGGTCTAGTTCTACCTCGAACAAAACTTTCAAGGAATTATAACTCACCTTGGTCAATTTAGAGAATTTTCTTTGAAAAATCCTATTTTTGCATTAAAATAATTATATAAATTAAATTAAATTTTTAAAAATCACCTTTGAAAAATCCTATTTTTGCATGAAAATAATTATATAAATTAAATTAAATTTTGAAAGGAATTTTCTTTGAAAAATCCTGTTTTTGCATGAAAATAATTATATAAAATAAATTAAATTTTGAGAAATTTTGAAAAATCCTATTTTTGCATGAAAATAATTATATAAAATAAATTAAATTCTGAAAAATCATATTTTCTCTCTGATGTCTTAATTGACCCTTGAATGAGGTAGGATAGAAATTTCAAAGTCATTTGAATTGAATTTGACAAATTATGAAGTGTTAGAGCCTTAGGGGCAAATGTGTAATTATGGAAAATTAGCCTTAATTAACATTTAGAATTAAGTCAAGGAGGGAAATGGGTAACCTCTGATCTTAATCAATTTATTTGATGTTTGGAACACAAGTGGTTATTTGGTAGAAACCAATCTCACTTTCTTAATTAAGTTAATTAAGTTTGAAACACAAAGGGGTTAATTGGTAGAAACCAATTGTACTTTCTTAATTAAGATAATAAATTCTAAATCTATTAATTGGTAGAAACCAATCTCACTTTCCTCATTAAAAAGATAAGTTAATAACTTTCTAAATTATTAAAATTTTGGAAGTTTATTAAAATTAAATGATCCTGGACTTAGGGGTATGACTTTTGAAGTCAATAAGTAATCAATTTAATACCCCTTTTTTGATTTTCAAATAAAAATTGAAATTATGAATCATGAGCACTAAAAGCTTAACCTTTTTAAAACTAATTAAGACACTCACCTGGGTCTTAAGGGCTTATTGGTGACTTAAGTCAAATCAAAATTGACTTAATAGGATTAGAGAAATAAACATAACATAATCAAACATCCTTGATCAAAATTGACTAAATTAGGATTAGAGAAATAAACATAACATAATCAAACATCCTTGAAACACCACTAAGCGCCAAATCAAAATTGACTAAATGAGGATTAGAGAAATAAACACAACATAATCAAACATCCTTGAAACACCAGTAAGACTAATTAAATTGGCTAAGTGTTCAGGTTACACCAACTTGCCCTTTAAGGAAATTCACTCACATAATTTTCAAATTAAATGATAAATGATAATTACCCCTTTCTTAGGTATAATTAAGACATCAATGTTCTCTGAGCATTAGAAGTATTCACAGGATGAACCATTAAGCAACATAATAAGTTTAAATGGAATCGAGTCTTTTTACCAGTTGGTGAGAGGGAGGCATGGACCCGCTTCCTCCTCCTAACTTGTTGAATACCTCAATGGTCTATTAAACTTAATATACTTTGCTCAATAAAATCATCCTTAATTGAACTTTTAGGGACTCACCAAAATACAGCATAGAGTTAGGAAAACCACTAGAACTTTACTTTTCCTACTCTTCGTAAATGCCCTCACATGCATTTTTAAGTTTCAGGTGGTGGAACGAGAAGACTCGTCGGGTACGCTTTTACAGTTTATAGTACCATCTTTCTTGTGCCTTTTCCTTACATGCTTTATTCTTACGTTGTTTCTTTTTTATACTTACATTTACCTACATGTATGAAAACAACATAAACTTGCATGTTAACCAAAACCGAAGCCCAAAACCAAAACTAAAATCAACCAAGACAAAATTCACCGCCACAACTTTCAAAATATAAAACAAATCATAATTTAATCACAAACATCACACAAAACTACAATTGCAACTAAATTAAGATGTCTTTATCGGATGATCGGGAATCCCTTAGAAAAGGTAACCTACGGTTGCTAACGAGACTTCCCACAATTTAAATGAAATTATGGAACTCATTAAGTTAAGTTTAGTAAGTTTATTTGGACTAAGTGAATCCAGTAGAAAATAGTAGTGTCGGAACGAGGGAATCGTAGGATCCTAACCGATGTTGCTCTAATCAACTTTAATATGCCCTCATAAAATTTAAATAAATTCAACCATAGGGCCACCTGATTTGACATTATAACTTAACACACTAGAAAACTCAAACTCGTCGCTGTGAGGAACTTGGAGCTAGCATGGTGGGCAACACGGCCATCTTCAATAGCAAAACCCATCTTCCCCAGCTAAACCAATCTTCCTTTTTTAGAATTAAACAATAAAGCCATAGGACTTCAAGGTTGCTTTCTTATGCAACGTAAATCCTCACATCTTTTTTAGGCCTTTGCATAGCCCTGCTATACAATATAAGCCCTAACTCATTTTGGGATTATGAGATTGTCATTTTTCACGACCTAAATCCTCACATCTTCCAGGCTATTTGTGTGATCGTTCACACGAATATAAGTCCTAACCAATAAAATTGGCAGGATGAAACACTTAAATTTTTCTCCTCTAAATTGAAGCCAAACATTAGGATAGCTTAGGAAGTCACCGAGTTTCTCCTGTAGGATTCATGACATCCCCTAGTTCTTCCTCCTTTAAATTCTACAATAAAATGTTTCAAATTTGAACCAATCTCCTTTCCCACCTCTACGTCTTATTTCATTTAAAAGTCCTACCCTTTGAGCCTGCAGGACAGGAAGTAAAACCAGTGTCGGAAATATCTAACATTGTCGCGACAATAGCCAGCAAGATGGAGGAACAAATAGAGGATGTCCATCAAGGTCCTCCAAATCTTAAAGTAATCAAGGAATCAATAATTGAAGAGAAAGTTGAGAAACTCAGGATTGAGATTTCCGAGTTAGCTTGAGAGCACGGAGTTTCCGTCAATAATGATAATAAAGATTTTGACTATAATGATCACCTGGAGGAGGGTTTCATGGATGTCCATGTGATCGAAACCAGAGTTACCACATCTGCGCGCGAGGGTCAACCTCACATTGAAGAGAACGCCATAGATGAGTTGCGTAGGGTTTTCCTCCTAAGGGATGAGCAAGTCAGTCTACTGGAGAAAAGAATAGAAGAGATGACTGCAGCTATGACCACCATGGCCACCATTCAGGGGCAATCACAAGCACCGAGATTGGCTTCTCCAAAGATTAGTAAACCAGAAATCATACACATCACTGATGAAAGAAGAGAGGCTACTTCAGCAGACAAAGATGAACAACCAAAGAAAGATTTTTCATCAGGTGCCACACCAAAAAATGAATTCAAACAAATGGTTGAACAAGTGCGGGACGTCTTACCCCAATCCAAGGGTGGTGCATCAATTTTGAAGGGTAGACCTTACCTGGAGGAGCTTGGTGCCGTACCTTTCCCCAAGGGTTTTGTGGCCCCAAAATTCAAAATATTCGACGAGACTGGAAATCCCAAACAGTATATAGTGCATTTCCGAGCCAGTTGTGGGAACACGAGGAATAATGAAGCTCTACTCTGCCAGCAATTCGTCAGCAGCTTGTCAGGAATTGCTTTCGACTGGTACACTGACTTGCCCAATGAATCAGTTAAAACATTTTCTGAGTTGGAACAGTTATTTGTGAAAAGATTTGCTATGGCACAACATCATGTGTCTATTGGAGAGCTCATGATGGAGAAGCAAAAGCCCAAAGAAACTTTGGTAGACTATATTTTGAGGTGGAGAAACCTTAGCATGAAATGTGAACCTCAGCTAAAGGAACATCAAGCGATTGAGATTCTACTCAAGAGCATTCATGGACCAATAGATTTTATGCTTAAGGGACTCACCATCAAATCATTCGAGAAACTACTCAATAAAGCCAACTGTCTTCAAGAAGAAATAAAGCACATGGAGCCACATGAAAAGGCTAAGGTGACCAGAGTGTTCGAAAAGAAATCAGGAGTAGTTGCGACTGTTGACAAAGGAGAGCAGCCGATAAAGATATATGTAGAAGAACATCGTTAGTCTTCATCGTCGTACTCTCAGAAACAGAGCAGTCAACCCAACCAACGGCCGCCTCAGAAGGGATCACCTCGAATAATGGGTAAAAGAATATCCCTGTTAGAGCGAAAAAAAGTTGTGTATTCTTTCAAGGATGAAGCCATACCTAAAATATTTAAAAGCTTGATGAAGAAACCATATTTCAAACTACCTAATCTAAAGAAACCAGAAGAGGTGGATAAGGAGAGCGAACCAAATTATTGCCCATACCACAGGTTGCTTGGGCACACTATAGGTGTTTCATCTTTAAGGAATGGCTCCAGAAGAACCTCAAGGAAGAGACATTACAATCCTGAAAGAATATTTAAAAGAATCTGAAAAAGGTTCCATAAATATGATTTCAACCGAGCCAATCTGCCAAATTGATTTGTATGCCGGAATAGATGGATGGAGTACAACTTGGGATGAACTCAAGAGGGTCCTTAATCAAATATAGGATGTATCGAAACAAGCTTCTACGAATACCGACAAAAAATGGAATGATTTATGGAGCAGATCGTCCAAAAAAATACTGAACAAGATACAGTCTGCATCAGAGTCCGCAACATACCGAGCCCGAGATGAAGGTTTCACCAGGAGATCAGTCATCGTCAAGGACAAAGGACAAGAAAAAGAAAAGCATCAGTGCCAAGATTGATAGCACGAGGGGTAGGATAGGGGTTGCCTCTACTAAATTGGTTGTCATGGATTTGGGGAAGAAAATCATCGACTTTGAATGATTATCTTTTTGTCCCTCCGGGGTCTTATGAATATAATGATTGTGATTTCGTCTACATTTTGACTGTTTCTGGTGATAACATAACTGATTATGACCAATCTAGCTTCGATCTCGATCCCCAAAACGATCCTCAAATTGTACTCGAGTCCGATGAACTCGTTGTCAAGTCCAAAAAAGACATCAATAATATCTCTTACAACAACACCAATAACAAGGAGCCAATTCTCGAGCATCATGGTATACCACTTGCCATCAACTTAGTTCTTTTCGATGGAGAGAAAAAGATAGGAAGATTTAAAAATGATATCTCAAGAAGAAGAAATCACAGAAGTTAACTTAAGAAGCGGAAAAGTGTTACCACCAAGAATAGCTCTAACAGATAAAGGAAAACAGATAATGACTCGAGAAGAGATACCCCCACCTCCACCAGTGAAAGAACCACATGATCAAGATAAATGTGGAGGATCTTACAAAGTAGACGACAACGTTCTAGCTCATCTTAGGAAGTTGCCTGCCAGACTAAGCATCTACGACGCTCTGATCCTGTCAAAGGAGATGAGAGAATCTCTGGTTACAGCTTTTCTTGATCTAGAAATTTGTTTAGCTCAGTTGGCCAGCACATCCTCAGATGAAGTTTGTTCATTGAAAGAACAGCCTAGGGTAACCTTCACATATGAAGACTTGTTGCTCGGTACCGCTGACCCCAACCGTCCACTCTACATCTCCGTCAACATCGGCAAATTTGTGTTATCCAGAGTTTTAGTGGATCCTGAGCATCTCTTAACTTGATGAGCCTACGAGCATTGGCCTATTTGGATATTGAAGCTCAAGAGCTTACAGTCGATAAAATGATGTTAAGAGGATTCAACCAAAAGAGAGAAATGGCCCTCAGATCAATTACATTACTTATTAAGGTTGGAGAACTCGTAACAATTGCTAAATTTCATATCATCGACACTAAGACTTCTTTTAACACTCTATTGGGTCAACCATGGATTCATGAGCACAATATGGTTCCATCATCTGTACACCAGTGCATCAAATAATGCAAAGATGGTCAATAAAATTGCATCAAGGGAGATCTACAACCATTTTCAGTGCATGAAGTTGGTATTCATGAAGATTCTGCCTACTACGCCACTCTAAAGAAAATTGTCTTCTCGCGTGAGATTTTGACAAATAAAAATGGAGATTCAGAAGAATCACAAAGAAGAGGCCATTCAACTCCGCTTCAACATCCTTCTACCACTCACTTATAACAAGTTGGTGGAGGTTATTCTAGTTCACGCACCCAGAAAAACAACCCCAGTAAATCAAGCTCCCAGTAAAACAATGAGTTGCAGTCCATAAACTTAGGGTGGACAAGAATATAACCGCAGTAAAACAAGCTCCCAGGAGAATGTTCCTTGAAATAGAACAACAAGTCATCGTTGAAATGAAGAAGTTGATAGATGCCAACTTTGTGAAAGAGGAGCAGTATCCCATATGGTTGGCTAATATTGTACATGTTAAGAAGAAAAATGGACAAATCCCCGTTTGTGTCGACTTCATAGATTTGAACAAGGCATACTCAAAAGACGAGTTTCCACTATCTATACCAGAGAAGATGGTGGATATCGCTCCAACACATGAAATTTTCTCCTTCATGGATGGATCAACGGGATACAATCAAATCAAGATGGCTCACAAGGATGCAACACTTACAGCCTTCAGAACACTAGTTTGAATTTTATGCTACACAGTGATGACGTTCGGCCTAAAGAACGTCGGACCAACATATCAGCGTGCAATGACAAAGATTTTTTACGACCTCATTCACAACCAAGTATAATGCTATGTGGATGATTTGGTCACCAAAAGTAAACAAAAAATAGAACATTTGTATGATTTGAGGATTGTGTTTGAACGGTTACGACAATATAACCTTAAAATGAATCCCTTAAAGCGCGCCTTTGGCGTTACCTCTAGGATATTTCTAGGATTTATTGTCTGTCATCGAGGAATCGAGATCGACCCAGATAAAATTAAGGCTATCTTAGAGATGCCTCCTCCTAAAACCTTGAAACAGCTACATTCCTTTCTCGGCATTAATTAATAAGGACGCAAATTTATTTGGGAAGGGAAATGTCAGCGGGCCTTTCAAGACATTAAATATTATTTAATGACACCTCCTATTTTGGCAGCCCCTATCCTAGGGAAACCGTTGATACTTTTTACCGCGGCTTTGGATGACTCTCTCGGAACCCTCTTAGCCTAAGTCAACAATGAGGGTAACAAAAATGCACTCTCCTACTTGAGTCGTTGTCTAATACCAATGGAGATAAGGTATCCACCTATTGAGAATTATTGTCAGGCATTAATTTTCGCCGCCCAAAAGCTTAGACATTACATGCTTTCTCATAAGATTACCCCAATCTCGAAAGTTAATCCACTGCAATATCTGATGACCCGACCGACACTCTCCGGACGTTTGGCAAGATGGTCAATGATCTTATTACAATTTAATATAACTTTTGTTCTCCTTCGTGCTATCAAGGGACAGATACTAGCAGATTTTCTCGCTGCAAACCCAGTGCCAGCTGGGTCCTCTCCCAATGATGAGTTACCAGATGAGCAAATACTACAAATGAAATTTTCTAGTGCGCAGTGCTGGGAAATGTACTTCGACGATGCTTCATCATCCAAGAAAGACAAAGTATCAGACACAGTTATACCAGGCAAAGCAGGGATTAGTTTGATCTTTATCACGCCAAATAAGGGTATGATGAGGTTCTCAAACCACCTGACAGAGTCGTGCACCAATAATGAAGCAAAATGTGAAGCTTTAATCACCAAATTGGAATTGAAAATCTCAATGGATATAACAAGCATTGCCATCTATGGTGACTCTCAACTTGTCATCCAGCAGGTCACCGGACAATACATAATTTTGAAACCAAGTTTAGCAGAGTACCATCAATACAAAATGAAGCTCCTGGAGCAGATTCCTGAGGTAACTTTCTACCGAATTCCTCGGGGAGATAATGCCTATGCCGACGCTTTAGCAAAACTCGCTAAGGAAATGACATGTCCCTTGGAGGATTCCATCAAAGTCATGGTGGAAGGAAGACGAGTCTTGTCTTGAAACAACTTCGAAACTCTACACAAGCTTGAAAAAGAAGAAACAATAAATATAGTTGCAGACATCAAGAAAGATTGGCGCAAGCCATTAATAAAATATTTTCATATAGGGAAGCTGCCAGAAAATAAGTATGAGGCACACCACATCACAAGGAGGGTTATGTCTTACATCTTGGTAGGAAATGTTCTCTACAGAAGATCATTCGACCAGATGTGGCTACGGTGTTTGAGCAGAGGCGAAGGACAGAATATTGTCAAAGAAGTACATGCCGGATTGTGTGGTGCTCACCAGTCAGGGCCAAAAATGAAAATGAAGATCAAAAGACTCGGGTATTATTGGCCAGTAATGATGTCTGATTGCAGGGATACAGCTAGAAGATGTCACCAATGCCAAGTGCATGGGGTGGTCTTTCACCAGCCTCAGAATGTACTACACCCAACTGTTGCCTCGTGGCTATTTGAGTGTTGGGGCACGGACATAATAGGTCCGATAGACCCTTCATCTTCCGTTCTGAGGACACAAGTTTATACTTGTCGCTACAGATTACTTCTCCAAATGGGCAGAGGCAGTACCGTTACGTGAGGTTACGACATAGCAAGTCCTTCAATTTTTCAAAAGCTAAATCATCTACCGTTTCGGAGTACAGCGAAGAATAATCTCTAACAATGGGACAGCTTTCAAAAGTACAAAGATCAACAATTTCATCAAAAGACAATGGATAGATTGGAGATACTCATACGATTTACTATCCCATAGCAAATGGTCTGGCTGAAGCTTTCAACAAGACACAGGTACAGATTTTGAAGAAAACACTAGATGAAAACAAAAGAGATTGACACAATAAACTATTAGAAGCCTTGTGGGCCTACCGGACGACTTTAAGAACTGACACTCAGTGTACACCCTATGCGCTCGTGTATGGGGCGAAGGCCGTGTTACCGCTAGAAATCCAGACACCATCTCTCAGAGTCACAGTTGCCAATCAACTCACAACAGAAGAAAGTGCAAAAATCAGACTTGAAGAACTGGAGAGTCTTGATGGAAAACGACTATAAGCCCAACATCATTTGGACCTCTACCAGGCGAAGATGATACAAGCCTATGGCAAATTGGTCTACCCAAGGACATTCAAAGTTGGTGACCTCATGCTTGTGCTCAAAAGACCTATTCTTGCACACCGCAAAATAGGTGAAAAATTTGAGCCAACTTGGGAGCGACCATTTGTCATTGGGAAGGTCTATACAGGAGGAGCCTACCAGTTAGTGGAATTCCAGGGTGAAAGACCCATGTTACGGATAAATGGATTATACCCGAAAACCTATTACGCAACCTGATGCTGCTCAATGCTGCTTGCCTCTGCTTTCTTTGAAATATTAAAACTTTGATTGTTTTAGGGTTATCTATGTGGCCAAATGTCTATGACCGGGTCCAAATTTTGTAATTAACCTCATTATAATGAAAATTTTTAGAAAATATTTTTTTTTTAAACTTCACACGTTCTCGTTTCTACTTCTGAATTTAAATACCCAACTAAATTAAAAAAAACTCTCTTATAAAATGAATAATCCTCTTCACCAAAATAAACTAAAATTTACTTTAATAAATACTTTATTTTGTTCTTGTTCATACCAAGCTTCGGCCCACTGACGTTTTCTCTATCGTCTACAGAAAAATGTTGGGACAGAGGCTGATCTTTGCCTTTCAGGAAGCTGGAACCTCACACTGAATGAGGAGATGGCTCCACAAGGAGGTGTCATAGATTTCAATGTGGATTTCAACCAAGTTGATATGGACTATGAGGGTCCTCTAATGTACGTAGTCAGCAATAAAGAAAAGGAGGAACTGCCTTCACTGTTGAGGGTAACCACTCAAGACAATAAGTCCATCAAAGGTAAAAACGTGATAGCGGAACGAGATTCGATGGAGGGGCCCAGCCATCTGCCCTCCATGGTCGCTACTCCAGCAAGGGACTTGATAGCCGCTTGTAATGAACGATTGCCAAATACTCTGCTCCGCAGAACACAACGCAGAAATGCTAGCTGAAATAAGCAGAGAGCATTTGTGTGACAGGAACGCAAAGGCCAGAGAAACGTGAACAATTTTTTTCCCCCATTCCTGAGGGACATATTTATGACCCAGATTTGAAAGAAACTTCTGCCAGGCTGCCCACTACAGATGAAGAGTCATGATTTGTGACAGAATCAGATGTGCCCCTAGTTCCAGATATCTTATGCAAAGGTTGCCCAACATGCAACGTTCAGGTACCAGCCGGGACATCAGTCACGGGCCCTTTTGTAGAATTCCCGGATTACAACATTCTGCATTTACAACACTTCAGTACATTGGAAGAATACACTTCAAGCACTAACAGGTCTGAGACTTCCCAGGGTCATATATCCCACTAGAGGCCGAGTCTCACGCTCCTATCAACTAGTGCCGGTTTGGGTTCCCGCCAATGCTCGAAAGATGGAACGTCCGCGACAGCTACCAACTCCTGGTATGGTAGAATACTACAAGATAAGCAAAGTAAATAAAAGAGAATTTGAGTTTTATGAAGAAGTTCAGGGGAAGTTCATCAATATACTAGAAGGCCTCGAGCAATATACATGGGTTTTTTCTGAAAGTGATGAGAAAAGTATTCTGGACTACATCTTCAATTTAAAAGATAGAGGCCGAGCAGGCCTTCTCATGGAAAGAACATATTCTGAGCAAAAGAAATGGATGAGGGGAAAGGGAAGAATCACCACCCAATTCGGGTGTTGCTACAACTTTACGAATGATAGACAGGGGAATCTACTTGGGATCCTCAGATACGACCAAGTGGATCCGTTGCCACTAATGATAAAATGGAGGATCGAGAGAATGGTCAAGTGGAATATTCTACCTGCTACTTGTATTCCCAACAATTGCATCATTAACATTTAAGAAGAAGGTGAATGCATTCCCCCAAACATTGAACATCATGATTTTGTGAGACCTTTCTGCACGATCTCGTTCATAAGTAAAAGCAATATTCTTTTTGGGAAATAAATTGATATCGTCGGCCCTGGTGAGATCAGAGGTTCTGTGGAGATTCCTCTTCCAGTCGGTTCAGTACTTGTTCTCAAAGGCAACGGTGCAGATGTTGCCAAACATTGCATTCCAGGAGTACGACACCGTAGCGTGTCTGTAACCTTCTGCAGGATGGATAACAGTAAAATACCGTATAAATTCTGGATGGACCCAAAATTGGAGGAGTTATTTCCGTATGAGCTGTGAGAAGGTTGTACCTCTAAGTACATGCGAATGGAACTCTTATCCTGGAGCATGACTTAGAAGGTATGCTTGATCAGGAGCTCAACATACCTGGTACAGAAGGTTCACTTTCTTTCTTTTAACAGCATGACATGTATCTGATATATTCAATCTACGATGTATTCATGACATGAGATGATTCCCAATGTATTTCGACATGGATTACATAATGTACCTTTTGAGGCATTAGCCTATGTCTGATTTATGGCATCTCTTTTAGAGCAAATTAAAAGAAATTTCTCTCAAATTGTGCCTTTTTGTCAGTTGTGCGATGGATGAAAGCTGCGAACCATGTGATAGTTCAAAATTTCAATGAACAAAGAACGAAACAACAAATCTTCAATAATAAATAAAACAAAAATAAAAAATAATCACAAATGAGTCAATAACAAAACAAATTTCTTTTGAAAATCAACAAATTAAAATTAAAACTTTAAAAACATATTTTAAAAAATTTAACGTGATAAAAACAACAAGAAAATAAAACAAACCTGTTGAGTGGATTCTTCCATTTTTTGAATCTCCTACTCTTTGTGCGCGCAACACAACCATCATTATCTACACTAACTCTCTGCACATCCCCGTAGAATTTCACATTCTGCACAAAAACTCACAAAGCTTTACAGATCTCCTTCAACAGTATCAACCTTTTTCACATGATACATTTCTATAAATTCAACACTACAAACTCTCTTTTGAGAATTGACCTACATTTCAATCTCATTTCCAAATTAGCTCTACATTTCTGATTCCTTACATTCAAGGTCGGTCCTTACATTCTGACACCGTCTTTTGAGAATTAACCTACATTTCAATTCTCATTTCGGAATCAGTCCTACATTTCTGATGCATTACATTCAAGGTCGGTCCTTACATTTCGACACTCTCTTTTCAGAATTGATATACATTTCAATTCTCATTTTCACATTTCTGATTCATTACATTCAAGGTCGGTCCTTACATTCCGACACTCTCTTTCGAGAATTTATATACATTTTAATTCTCATTTTCACATTTCTGATTCATTACATTCAAGGTTGGTCCTTACATTCCGACACTCTCTTTTGAGAATTGATATACATTTCAATTCTCATTTTTACATTTCTGATTCATTACATTCGAGTTCAGTCCTTACATTCCGACATTCTCTTTTGAGAATTGACCTACATTTCAATTCTCATTTTTGAATCAGTTCTACACTTCTGGTTCAATACATTCGAGGTCGGTCCTTACATTCTGACACTCTCTTTTGAGAATTGATATACATTTCAATTCTCATTTCCACATTTCTAATTCATTACATTCGAGGTCGGTCCTTACATTCCGACACCCTCTTTTGAGAATTGACCTACATTTCAATTTTCATTTTCGAATAACTCCTACATTTTTGATTCATTACATTTGAGGTCGGTCCTTACATTCCGACACCCTATTTTGAGAATTAACCTACATTTCAATTCTCATTTCCGAATCAATACTACATTTCTGATTCATTACATTTGAGGTCGGTCCCTACATTCCGACACTCTCTTTTGAGAATTGATATACATTTCAATTCTCATTTTCATGTTTCTGATTCATTACATTTGAGGTCGGTGCTTACATTCCGACACTTTTTTTTAGAATTGACATACATTTCAATTCTCGGTCCTACATTTCTGATTCATTACATTTGAGGTCAGTCCTTACATTTTGGCTCTCTCTCTCTTTTTGAATTGATATCTAAATTTCAATTCCCACCTCGGGGTCCTTACATTCTGACACTCTAAATTTTTAAATTTCATGACACATTAACCTTATGGATGTGTTTGTCTCACTAAGACGAGCATTTAAAAAAAATTACTTAATTGGGTTGAGAAATGAGAGAGTCATAAGCCTTGAAGGTGGATAAGTAGAAAAATAGGGCTTTTTTATTTATTTAAACTCCCTAAACTTAACAAAAAATAACTTTGTGTAGAAAAATCACAAAAATAAAATAAAAATACCCTCTTGCTCAGTGAACAAAGAAAAATAATGTGGATCAAAATTCAAGTGCATTTGATGCATAAAATATTTTTAATTAATTAAACACTGTTTGGGATCAATTGATTCTCCATGCATATTTATACATCACCTTGGCTTGAAATTTTGGCATGCTGTAGCCTCTGTCAAGGGAAACATCCTCTAATTTTTTCTAAAGTCAGAGGAGGTTCCTATACTAAAATCCATATTTTTCAAGTTCTTGCAAATTATTTCCTTAAAATAATTATGGGAATTAGCATATTGATTAGAAAATTCTAAGAAATTTTTGGAAGGTCCACCATGACCACAGAAGCTTTTGGAAATAATTTCATGGGCCAAGTCATTTAAAATGCAATTAAATTTTATAAACACTAAATCACTAAAATAATTAATTTTGGAAAATATAAACATTTAAATGACTTAATTTTTGATCTCCCTTATAGTTTATGATCCAGAGAACTCACTATAAAAATTTCAAATATTTTGAGTTTATTTGATAACTTAAGTTGATTTTTAAAGATAAATACCACTTTTGACACTTGAATAATTTTAAAAAATCAAAATATAATTCAAAAATTGATGCAACTTAGTTTTGAGTTCTCTGTAATTTTTTTAAAATCAAAATATAACTCAAAAAATTATGAAACTTAGTTTTTTTGAGTTCTCTGTGATCATATTTTTAAAAATCAAAATATATCTCAAAAAATTATGAAACTTAGTTTTTTTGAGTTCTCTGTAATCAGAAAAAAATCAAAATATAACTCAAAAAATTATAAAACTTAGTTTTTTGAGTTCTCTGTGATCAGGGGAATCAAAATATAACTCAAAAAATTATGAAACTTAGTTTTTTGAGTTCTCTATTATCAGGGGTGTTTTCTAAAAATAAAATTATATTTAAAATAAAAACTTGATTTTTAGCCTATTTTAAATATTTGAATAATTAAAAATAAAATAATATTTAGAATAAAAACTTGATTTTTAGCCTATTTTAAATATTTAAAATATCATAAAAAACACAAAAATAAAAAAAACATGAAAATGTTCTAAATTGCTTCCTAATCACTTAACAACAATTAGAATATTTTTTCCTGATTTTCTAAATAAAATGAATTTTAAAGCTTAAAAATAATTTTTAAAGGCTAAAAAATGAGTTTACACTAAAATAATTTCAATAAATCAAAGAAAAATCAGAAAAATATTTAAAAATAATTTTTAAAGGCTAAAAAATGAGTTTACACTAAAATAATTCTAATAAATCAAATAAAAATCAGAAAAATATAAAATTTTAATTTTTAAAGGCTAAAAATGAGTTTTCACTAAAATAATTCCAATAAATCAAAGAAAAATCAGAAAAATATGAAATTTGCTCCTCTGGGTTCTCTAACCTCAGAGAGATTTTTCAAAGACACAAAACTTAATTTTCATCATTTAAAATATTTTATTTTTATTAAATAACCCAGAACTTGAAATAATTCTGATAAATCACACAGAATTCAAAAAATCATGAAATTTGGACCAAAGGCTTCTCTAGTCTAGGTATACCTCTAGTAAAAATTTCAAAGGATTAGAATTTACCTTGGTCAATTTAGAGAATTTTCTTTGAAAAATCCTATTTTTGCATTAAAATAATTATATAAATTAAATTAAATTTTTAAAAATCACTTCTTTGAAAAATCCTATTTTTGCATGAAAATAATTATATAAAATAAATTAAATTCTGAAAAGTCACATTTTCTCCTCTGATGTCTTAATTGACCCATGAATGAGGTAGGATGGAGATTTAAAAGTCATTTGAATTGAATTTGGCAAATTATGAAGTGTTAAAGCCTTAGCGGCAAATGTGTACTTATGGAAATTTAGCCTTAATTAACATTTAGGCTTAAGTCATGGAGGGAAATGGGCAACCTCTTATCTTAATCAATTTATTTGATGTTTGGTACACAAGAGGTTAATTGGTAGAAACCAATCTCACTTTCTTAATTAGGTTAATAAAATTTTAAATTATTAAAATTTGGAAGTTTATTAAAATTAAATTATCCTGGACTTATGGGTATGCCTTTTGACGTCAATAATTAAGAAATTTAATACCCCTATTTCAATTTTCAAATAAAAATTGAAATTATGAATCATGACCACTTAAAGCTTAACCTTTTTAAAACTAATTAAGACACTTACCTAGGTCTCAAGGGCTTAGTGGTGACTTAGGCCAAATCAAAATTGACTAAATAAGGATTAGAGAAATAAACATAACATAATCAAATATCCTTGAAACACCACTAAGCCTAATTAAAAAAAACTGGCTAAGTTTTCAGGTTACACCAACTTGCCCTTTAAGGAAATTCACTCACATAATTTTCAAATTAAATGATAAATGATGATTACCCCTTTCTTAGGGATAATTAAGACATCAATGTTCACTAAGAATTAGAAGTATTCACCAGATGAACCATTAAGCAACATAAAAAGTTTAAATGGACTTGATGCTTTTTACTAGTTGGTGAGAGGGAGGCATGGACCTGCTTCCTCCTCCTAACTTGTTGGTTACCTCAGAGGTCTATTAAACTTAATATATTTTGCTCAATGAAATCATCCTTAATTGAACTTTTAAGGACTCACCAAAATATAACATAGAGTTAGGAAAACCACCAGAACTTTACTTATCCTGCTCTTCATAAATGCCCTCACATGCATTTTTAAGTTTCAGGTGGTGGAACGAGAAGACTCGTCAGGTATGCTTTTATAGTTTATAGTACCATCTTTCTTGTACCTTTTCCTTACATGCTTTATGCTTACGTTGTTTCTTTTTTATACTTTCATTTACCTACACGTATGAAAAAAACATAAACTTAAATGTTAACCAAAAGCGAAGCCCAAAACAAAAACTAAAATCAATCAAGGCAAAATTCACCGCCACAACATTTAAAATAAGATGTCTCTATCGGATGATCGGGAATCCCTTAGAGGAGGTAACCTACGGTTGCTAACGAGGCTTCCCACGATTTAAATGAAATTATGGAACTCATTAAGTTAAGTTTAGTAAGTTTATTTGGACTAAGTGAATCTAATATAAAATAAGGGTGTCGGAACGAGGGAACCGTAGGATCCTAACCGATGTTGCTCTAATCAACTTTAATATGCCCTCATAAAATTTAATGAACTTCAACCATAGAGCCACCTAATTTGACATTATAACTTGACACACTAGAAAGCTCAAACTCGTCGCTGTGAGGAACTTGGAGCTAGCATGGTGGGCACCAAGGCTATCTTCAAAAGCAAAACCAGTCTTCCCCAGCTAGAGGCTAGCATGGTGGGCAGCACAGCCATCTTCAACAGCAAAACCTGTCTTCCCCAGCTAAAACATACTTTTTTCCTTAGACTTAAACAACAAAGCCATAGGACTTTGAGGTTGCTTGCTTATGCAACGTAAATATAGACTTAAACAACAAAGCCATAGGACTTCAAGGTTGCTTGCTTATGCAACGTAAATCCTCATCTTATCTTTAGGACTTTGCAGACTTAAACAACAAAGCCATAGGACTTTGAGGTTGCTTGCTTATGCAACATAAATCCTCACAAGACTTAAACAACAAAGCCATAGGACTTCGAGGTTGCTTGCTTATGCAACATAAATCCTCACATCATCTTTAGGCTTTTGCATAGCCCTGCTATATAATATAAGCCCTAACTCGTCTTAGGATTCCGAGGTTGTTGTTTGTCACGACCTAAATACTCACATCTTCAAGGCTATTTGTGTGATCGTTCACACGTATATAAGTCCTCACTAATAAAATTAGTAGGATGAAACACTTAAATTTTTCTCTTCTAAATTGAAGCCAAACATTGGGATAACTTGGGAACTAACCAAGGTTCTCCTCTAGGATCCATGGCATCCCTTAATTCTTCCTTCTTTGGATTCAACAATAAAATGTTCCAAATTTGAACAAATCCCCTTTCACACCTCTACGTTCGATTTCACTGAAAAGTCCTACCCTTTGAAATTCCTTGAAGATAAAATTTTCTGATTTTTGTGATTTCGTTGAAGAGTCCTACTCTTTGAAATTACTTGAAGATAATATTTCCTGATTTTTATCATTGAAAAGTCCTACCCTTTGAAACTCCTTGAAGATAATATTTCCTGATTTTTATCGAGAGCTAGAGTCCTACCCTTTGAAATTCCTTGAAGATAATATTTCCTGATTTTTATCGAGAGTCTTCTAAGTGACTTTGGTCATTTAAGATGTAATTAACTATAGGGGCTTGCCCTTATAGGAAGCATGTCTAAACCCATCATAATATAAACCCTATTTAATCCTTTATATTAAATAGGGGAATTTGTCGGCAAATACAAAGGTTTTGCAAACAAAACGGACGTCGTACTTTCCTTAGTTTGTTTAAGCCTCATCCTCAAGTCTTGTGTTTATCCTTCAGGATAGATAAAGGATTTGAGTTACAGTGCTCTATCATTTTAAACTATGAAAAATATGGGGTTAGTTTAATTTTATACTTCAACGTCCTTCCGAAGCACGCAACAAGATTTTAATTCCGGTGACCAACAGCTTCTTACGGGCAACTCCCCACAAACCCCCAAAATAGCGCTGACACCATTGCAGCAGCTTCAAAAGAGAAAGCTCTGGGGTTAGCTATTTGGCCAAAACCTCGTAATCTTAGCGCAAGCACTAAGGTCGATCTGTAGATTGGTTAAGTTTTTTTTAATTTAGTTTATGGGGGGTTTAAAAATTTTAGTAAAAGTGGTTTAAAAGTAAAAAATTTTGATTATTATAAGGAAGTTTTAAAAGCGCGCGCAACACGCACAATTTGATTTAATTTGCAAAATAGCAAATTAAAGTCGAAAAAAAGATGAGAAGTGTTTAGGACCCAGTGTGGGACCAACTTAACAATGCACAATGCCCAGATGAAACTAGTCCACCAAGACACCTATTGTGGTCAGACCCAAATGAAGATTAAAAAGTCCTTAATGGCTTCATGAACCTCTCTGTTCAAAGGTGATTGAACAGACGACCCTAAAGTCCAAAAGACTTCACCGTACTTTCCCAAGATAGAAATGGGTCAAGCATGCCAAGGGAAGAAAGGTAATTTGGTTCATGAACGACATCAAAACTTTACCGATGCTCGAAGATATTATTTCTTGATTTAAATGGAGAGAAAATCTAGTCCCCAGTGGAGCCTCCAGAAGTTTTCTGCACTAAAAAGTTGAGGAGTTGCCTGTTGGAAGCTGTCGGTCCCTAGAATTGAAATCTCATCGCCCGCTTTGGAAGGACATTTTAATTTACACACACACACACACACACACACACACACACACACACACACACATATATATATATATATGTTTTAGGAAAATATGAAATCAAATTGACCTCATATTTTTCATAGTTTAAATGAAAGAACACTATACCTAAAATCATGTATCTATCCCGAAGGATAAACACAAGACTTGAGGATGAGGCTCTATCAAATAAACTAACAAATATTTGACATCCGTTTGGTCTAAAAAACCATTTATTTTCAAATAATTTCCCCTATTTAATATGAAGAATTAAATAAGGTTTATTTTATGTTGGGTTTGGACAAGATTCCTATAAGAGCAAGCCCCTATAGTTAATTACATCTTAAATAACCGAAGTCACCAAAGAAAACTCTCAATAAAAATCAGGAAATATTATCTTCAAGGAGTTCAAAAAGATAGAACTTTTCAACAAAATTGGACAAAGAGGTGTGAAATGGGAATAGCTCAAATTTGGAACATTTTATTGTAGAATCCAAAGGAGGAAGAACTAAGGGATGTCATAGATCCGGAGGAGAACCTCGATGACTTCCCAGTCTATCATATTGTTTGGCTTCAATTTTGAGGAGAAATTTATTTGAGTATATTATCCTGTCATTTTTATTAGTTTAGGGCTTACATTTGTGTGAAATGATCGTGACGGACGACAACCTCAGAATACTAAGACGAGTTAGAGCTTATATTGTACAACAAAGCTGTACAAAGGCCTAAAAATGAGGTAAGGATTTATGTTGCATAAGTAAACTACCTTGAAGTACTATGGCTTGGTTTTTAATTATAAGGAAGGAAATTGGTTTATATGGGGAAGACAGGTTTTTCTGTTGAAGATGGCCATGCTGCCCACCTTGCTAGCTCCAAGCTCCTCGTCGTGGCGAGTTTAAGTGTTTCAAGTTATGATGTCAAATGAGATGGTCTTATGGTTATAGTTCCTTAAAAAAATTATCGGGGCATGTTAAAGTTGATTAGAGAGACACCGGTTCAGATCTTACAGTTCCCTCATTCTGGTACCACTATTTTTTATCAAATTCACTTAGTCCAAATGAATTTACCAAACTCAACTTAATGAGTTCCATACTTTCATTTAGACTGTGGAAAGACTCGTTAGCAA
The DNA here is from genome assembly GCA_002079205.1 of Phalaenopsis hybrid cultivar. Taxonomy (NCBI): domain Eukaryota; kingdom Viridiplantae; phylum Streptophyta; class Magnoliopsida; order Asparagales; family Orchidaceae; genus Phalaenopsis; species Phalaenopsis hybrid cultivar. The sequence continues at coordinate 465,382 of JXCR01104995.1, read as the reverse complement.
CCATAGGTTACCTCCTACATGCGATTCCCAATCATCCAATAGAGACATCTTAATTTAGTTACAATTATTTTTTGTGTGATATTTGTGATTAAATTTTGAGTTGTTCTATATTTTAAATATTGTGGTGGTGAATTTTATCTTGATTGATTTTAGTTTTTGTTTTGGTTTTGCGACAATCCTAGCAGTTTTAGTTTTCATGCATGGTGACATCGTTGTTTAGCATGCAAGTTCGTATTTTGGTTATACATGCAGGTGAGTAAGTACAGTAACGTACTAAAAAAAGTACGAGAAACCAAAAATGCAGGTAAATAAATCACAATAAAAGCGTACCTGGATGGTCTTCTCGTCATCTCCAACTGAAACTCAAAATTCATGTAAGAGCATTTTATGTAAAGCGGGAAAAATAAGGTTCCTAGATTAAATCTTGGTGAGTCCTTTTTAGATTGATTAAGGATAATTTTATTAAGCAAAAATATCAAGTTTAGTAGACCTCCGAGGTATCCAACAGGTCAGGAGAAAAAGGCAGGTCGATGCTTTCCCCTCACCGCCTGGTGAAAAGTCTCAAGCTCATTTATACTTATTACGTTGTTTAATAATCCATCCTGTAAATATTTTTAGTGTTAAATGAGCAGTGATGTTTCAATTATCCCTAAGAGTAGGGTGATTATCATTTATCATTTATCCCTTAATGGGGCAAGTTAGCGTTATTAAGACACTTGGCCAATTTTGGTTTTAAATTGGGCTTATAGTCTTTCAAAGGTGTTCAATTTTTATTCACTTTTCTAAAATTCATTTAACCAAATTTGATTTAGCTTAAGTCACCACCAAGCCCTTAAGATCCTGATGGATGTCTTAGTCATTTTGAAAGAGATTAAATTTTAAATGACAATAATTCATTATGAAAACATTTGAATGTAACTTGAACACCAGACAGGGGTATTAAATTAGTGAGTTATTAACACCCAAAACTATACCGCTAAGTCTAGGATTATTCAATTTGATACTTCTAAATTCTAATAATATAAGAAATTTCAAATTTATCCTTTAATTGAAAAAAGTGAGATTGGTTTTTACCTATTAATCCCTTGTATTTCAATCATCCAAAAATGTTAATTAGGATCAAAGATTTCCCATTTCCCTTTCTCGAATTAAGCCTAAGTGTTAATTAAGGCCAAATTTCCAAAATTACACTTTTGCCCCTAATGCTCTATCACTTAATAATTTATCAAATTTAATTCAAATGACTTTATAATTTTCATACCATCTTACTCATAGGTCAATTAAGACATCATAAGATAAAATGTAAATTTTCAAATTTTAATTCAATTTATATATTTATTTTCATGCAAAAATAGGATTTTTCAAAGAAAAATTTCATAACTTGATCATGGCAAAGCCTAATCACTTGAAATTTTTATAGGAGATAGAATTAGACCAGTATAATTGGACGAAATTTCTTGATTTTTTGAGTTTTATTTGATTTATTAAAATTATTTTAATTTTTGCAGCATTAATTAATTATAAATTTTTTTTAATGTGGAAAATTAAGTTATATATTTTTATTAAATCTCTCTAAAGTCAAGGAACCTAGACAAACAAATTTTACATTTTTATGATTTTTTGATGAATTGTTAACTTTTTTAAGTGAAAGATTAAAAAAAATTCATTTTTTAGCCTTTAAAAAATATTTTAAGCTTTAAAATTCAATATCTTCACTTAGAAAATTAGGAAAATTTATCCAATTGTTCTTAAGTACTTAGGAAATAATTTAGAATATTTCTATGAATTTTATTAATTTTGTAATTTTTATTAATTTTTAATTACTTAAATATTTAAAATAGGCTCAAAAATGAAGTTTTTATTTTATTTACAATTTTATTTTTAGAAAATTCCTCTCATCATAGAGAACTCCTAAAACTAATTCTTATGCTTTTTTTGAGTTATATTTTGATTATTAAAAAATATTTTAGTGTCAAAAATGTCATTTAGTTTAGAAAATCAAGTTTAGTTATCAAATGAGCTCCAAATATTTTGAAACTTTTATGGGGATTTTTTTAAACTTTAAATCATAATGTAGAATCAAAATCAAGTCATTTAGATGTTTATTTTTCCCAAATTAATTTTCTTTATGTTTTGGGGTTTTGTGCGAATTAGGTATGTTTTTAATTGCTTAACTCATGAAAAATTTTCCAAAGGGTTCTCTAGTCACAATAAATATTTCACATTTTTGTTGGATTTTTATAATAAAATAACAAATTATTATAATTAATTTATGCAAATAATAGTAACAAAATTGAAAAAAATATGGATCTTTGTCTAGAGGTCTTCTCTGACTTTAGAAAAAACAGAGAATATCCCTTATGATAGAGGCAACAACATACCAAAATATCAAGCTATGGTGAAATATTTGCATGCATGGAGAGTTAAAATACTCAAATTAGTATTTAATTAATTAAAAATAAAATATTTATCAAATAAATTTGAAACCATTTTCACATAGTTCTCCTATATTCACTGAGCACTAAGATATTTTTATTTTAGTTTTGTGATTTTTCTACACCAAGATATGATTTTTTGAAGGTAGAAAACATTTTTTAAATTATTTAATTCCCTATTTTTCAACTTAAACCCGCGGCGCCGCGTCATCCCTAGCATCTCTGAAGCTCCACGTGGTGTATTTTGATTCGGCACCGCCACCAGACTTAGCCCGCGCTTTATGGACCACGCTCCCATCTGACGCATTCAGAGCCCTCCATTTAATACACACGCTATTCACGGGTATGGGTCATTGTCCCCAAATAGGCTAACTCGAGAACCAATCAACCTAAAACCTTAAGATCGCCCTCTAGACTCAACTAAATCTTCTCAGGTTTGATCCTATGGACTCATCTAAGTGAGACAAACACTTCCATACGGTAAACATGCCATTAAATCAACTCTAATCAAATAGAGAATGAAAATAGGCTCGGGAAGAGGGGAAATTAAATACCTTTGCTCTGAGAAGGGAAGCTTCAATCAGAGTTGTTTGGCACATTCATGGAGATCCAAGGAGGCTGAGGATTGAGCCTCTGGTCGTGGTGAAAGGTATAGACCAAAATTTGATCAAGGTCGAATTAGGGTGTTGATCAAAGTCTAGTGTAGAGGCTCTCTGTGAGCGGGGTTTGATGGAGCTTTGTCTTCTTCCACTGTTTTGAAGGTGTGGGTGATTTTAATTTGATTTTTGTGCTCTGTGAAGGTGTGGAGAGTTCTATCCTGTCTCCGACAAAGATTTGAGCTCAAAAATTGAACTCCAACAAGGGGAATCAGGGCAAGGAAGTGGTTGGGTTGCACTGAGAGGGTCTCAAAGAGGCTATAGGAGCAATTTAGAGGGTATCCTTGAAAAAATTTTAGTACTTATCTCTTAGCTATGAAGGGGCCATTTTATAGACATGGCCGGAGAGGGGAGGTCAGGACCTGGTCATGGGTGCAAATGTCTGCCTAGATGGTGGGCTAAAAAGCTCTAAGGTTTGATTTTGGTTAGCTGGCCCCTATGGTTAAAATTAGGTTTAATTCAAGTGTGGTGGCTCTGGTTTGGCCATTTTCTGGCCACCAAGGTGGTTGGATGGCCGGGGAGTGGTCACTTATTGACTCAGGAAGGTCAGGGGATGGCTAATGATGATTAACTCCCTAAGACAATCAATGATGGAGGAAATTTTATTATTAAGGCCTAAAAAAGGGAATCAATCTTTTAATTTAGGAATCATTAGTCCATAACATGCTTTGGTGGTTTTAGGGTGGTTTATTCTTGTCCTTAGGAGGAGCTTAGTGTCTGTGGAGTCATAAATTTGGTGACTTTAGGGTGGTTAGGCCAACTTTGGTGCATGGGTTCATGTTGGTCAAATGGCTATATGTTGGGTTTAGGTTAGGCTAGACATTTTAGTTAGCCTAAATTATTGATCAAAATTGTGTAGATGATTGTAATGAAGATTTTTGGTGAACGAATGAAAGGATTTGGAGTTCAATTGGGGGTTCAATCTGAAAGATTTTAGAATTTTGGTCACTTTGGGCATGTTGAGCTAGACTTGGGTCTAGATTTGGCTAGGCTTGGGCTAAGTCTAAATTGATTATTGAAAATGGTTAATATGAATGTCATGAAGAGTTTTCAACATAAATTGGGTGCCAATTTTGAGGCTAAGATAATCAATTTGGTGGAATTTTGAGGTATGGCAAATTTGGGGCAAATTTGGGGTTTTTGGACTTAGGTCAAAATTAAATGAAATTAAGGCTTCACTAAGGCGAATTGAAGGTCAAGTTTGATGTGTAGTATTGCTATGAAGAGTTTTCAACACAAATTGTAGCAAATTGAGTAGGCAATGAGGTTCAATTTGGTGAGATTAAGTCATGTAGCCAAAATTGAGGGTTTGACCTAGATCAAAATTGGGCTCAAAGCATGGGCCAATTGAGCATTGATTTAGTTTAAATTAGTCATATTGAAGGTGAATTTGAGTTTATGATTGAAATTTAGGAAGATTGTGACCAAATTGGTGGACATTTGAGGTAAATTTGGGGAAATTGGACCTTTAAAGACAATTTGGGGGTTTTGGTCAAAATGATCAAATTGGATCCAATTGAGGAGTCCAAATGGGTTTCGGAGACATTTGGAGGAGGTTTTGGGAAATTTTTGGGTGCCAATGGTATTTTTGTAATTTTGGCAATTTAGGGGGTATTTTGGTAAATTTGAAATTTTTTGGTGGTGTCGGCGCTATTTTTGGTTGGAGGAGTTGCTCGTAAGAAGCTATCGGTCATCGGAATCAAAATCTCATCACCTGCTTTGAAAGGACATTTTAATTTACATATATATTTAGTTTTAGAAAAATATGAAATTAAACTGACCCTATATTTTTCCTAGTTTAAATGAAAAAGCACGGTACCTCAAATCCTATATCTATCCTAAAGGATAAACATAAGACTTGAGGATGAGGCTCGATCAAATAAACTAAAGAACATATGACATCCGTTTGGTCTGCAAAACCTTTGTATTTGCCGAGAATTTTTTTTATTTAATATAAAGAATTAAATAGGGTTTATATTAAGATGGGTTCGGACATGCTCCCTATAAGGGTAAGCTCCTATAGTTAATTACATCTTAAATGACTAAAGTCATTTAAGAAAACTCTCAATAAAAATCAGAAAATATTATCTTCAAGGAGTTTCAAAGGGTAGGACTTTTCAATGAGATCGGACGTAGAGGTGTGAAAAGGGATTGGTTCAAATTTGGAACATTTTGTTGTAGAGTCCAAAGAAGGAAGAACTAGGGGATATCATGGATCCAGAGGAAAACCTCGGTGACTTCCCAAGTTATCCTAATGTTTGGCTTCAATTATGAGGAGAAATATTTAGGTGTTTCATCCTGTCAATTTTATTATTAGGGCTTACATTCGCATGAAACGATCACAAAAATAGCCTAGAAGATATGGAGATTTAGGTCGTGACAAACTACATCCTCAGAATCTTAAGATAAGTTAGGGTTTATATTGTATAGCACGACTATACAAAAGGCCTAAAGATAAGGTGAGGATTTACGTTGCATAAGCAAGCAACCTCAAAGTCGTATGAATTTTTTGTTTATATCTAAGGAAGGAAGATTGGTTTAGCTGAGGAAGACAAGTTTTGCTGTCGAAGATGGTCGTGCTACCCACCATGATAGCTCCAAGCTCCTTGTCGCGAAGAGTTTGAGTTTTCTAGTGTGTTAAGTTATGATGTAAAATCAGGTGGCCTTATGCTTGAAGTTCTTTAAATTTTATGGGGGCATGTTGAAGTTGATTAGAGCGACATCGGATAGGATCCTACAACTCCCTCATTCTGGCACCACTATTTTCTATTAGATTCTCTTAGTCCAAATGAACTTACTAAACCGTCGTCCCGGCACCACTATTTTCTATTGGAATCACTTAGTCCAAATGAATTTACTAAACTCTCGTCCCGGCATCACTATTTTCTATTGGAATCACTTAGTCCAAATGAATTTACTAAACTCATATTAATGAGTTCCATAATTTCATTTAAACCGTGGGAAGCCTCGTTAGCAACCGTAGGTTACCTTCATGAATTCCATAATTTCATTTAGACCGTGGGTCCAAATGAATTTACTAAACTCAACTTAATGAGTTTCATAATTTCATTTAGACCGTGAGACCTCGTTACTAAACTCAACTTAATGAGTTCCATAATTTCATTTAGACCGTGGGAAACTTCATTAGCAATGTAGGTTACCTCCTCTGGAATTCCATAATTTCATTTAGACCGTGGGTCCAAATGAATTTACTAAACTCAACTTAATGAGTTTCATAATTTCATTTAGACCGTGAGACCTCGTTACTAAACTCAACTTAATGAGTTCCATAATTTCATTTAGACCGTGGGAAACTTCATTAGCAATGTAAGGTTACCTCCTGAATTCCATAATTTCATTTAGACCGTGGGTCCAAATGAATTTACTAAACTCAACTTAATGAGTTTCATAATTTCATTTAGACCGTGAGACCTCGTTACTAAACTCAACTTAATGAGTTCCATAATTTCATTTAGACCGTGGGAAACTTCATTAGCAATGTAGGTTACCTCCTCCCCATAATTTCATTTAGACCGTGGGAAGCCTCGTTAGCAACCGTAGGTTACCTCCTCCGATCCATAATTTCATTTAGACCGTGGGAAGCCTCATTAGCAACCGTAGGTTACCTCCTCCGAGGAATTCCTGATCATCCGATAGAGACATCTTAATTAAGTTATAATTTGTAGTTTTGTGCGATATTTGTGATTAAATTTTGAGTTATTTTATATTTTGAATGTTGTGGAGGTGAATTTTATCTTGGTTGATTTTAGTTTTAATTTTGGTTTTGGTTTTGTGGCTATCCTGATAGTTTTAGTTTTCATGCAGGGTGACGTCGTTGTTTAGCATGCAAATTTGTGTAGGCATAAGAGTATGGCATAAAAGTACAAGAAAGAAGACGGTGAAAACTATAAAAGCGTACTTGGTGAGTCTTCTCGTTCCACCACCTGAAACTTAAAAAGCATGTTAAGGCATTTTATATGAAATAGGAAAGTAAAATTTTGGCGACCTACCTAACCTTAGGTCATATCTTGATGGGTCCTTATTAATTTTATTAAGGATGATATTTGTCAATTAAAACATATTAAGTTTAGTAGATCTCCGAGATATCCAACAGATCTAGAGAAAGAAGCACGTCCGTTGTTTGGTGGAAAATTCTGAGCTCTTTTAAATTTATTATGTTGCTTAATAATTCATCCTATAAACACCCTTAGTACTCAATGAGCATTGATTTCTCAATTATCCCAAAGAATAGGGTAATTATCACTCGTAATTCAATTTAAGAATTATGTGGGCGAAGACCCTTAAAGAGGCAAGCTTAAGAGACTTAACCAAATTTTGACTTGGGCTTGTAGTGTTTGAAAGATGTTTTAATTTTCAATGATGTTTACTTTTCTAATCCTTATTTAAATGAAACTTGATTTAGCCTAAGTCACTACTAAGCCCTTAAGATTTTGGTGAGTGTATTAGTCGTTGCAAATGAAATTGACTTATAAGTGATGGTGATGATTCATGTTTTTGTTTTTTGTTTATCAAATAGGGGTATTAAATTAGTTAGTTATTAACACCCAAAATCATACCTCTAAATCTAGGATCATTTAATCGGATAGACTCCCAAATTTATGTAATTTAAGGAAATTGCAAATTTATCCTTTTTAATTAGGACAAGTGAGGTTGGTTTCTACGAGTTAACCCCTTGTGTTTCAAACATCCAAATATGTTAATTTAAATCAAAGATTTCTCATTTCCCTTTCTGAAATTAGGCCTAAATGTTAATTATGGCTAAATTTCCAAAATTACACAATTGCACCTAAAACTCTATCTCTTCATAATTCGTCAAATTTAATCCAAATGACTTTGGAATTTTTATCCTACCTCCCTCATGGGTCAATTGAGATATCAGAGGAGAAAGAGTGATTTTTCAAAATTTAATTTATCTATAATTATTTTTAATGCAAAAATAGGATTTTTCAAAGAAAATTCCTAACTTCACCAAGGTAAATTCTAATGCCTTGAAATTTTTACTGGAGATAGTCTTAGGCTAGAGAAGCCTTTACACCAAAGTTCATGATATTTTAAATTTTATTTGAATTTTAAGAATCATTTTAATTTATGGAGTGTTTTTTAATTATAAAATATTTTATATGTGGAAAATTAAGTTTTATATTTTTATTAAATCTCTCTAATGTCAAGGGACACAAAGAAACAAATTCCACATTTTTCTGATTTTTATTTGAATTATTGGAATTATTTTAGTAAAAATTCATTTTTAGCCTTTAAAAATTATTTTGAGCTTCAAATTTTAATATCTTAACTTAGAAAATCAGGAAAACATTACAATTATTCCTAAGTGCTTATGAAGTAACTTAGAACATTTCCATGAATCTTATTATTTTTGTGATTTTTAATTATTTAAATATTTAAAAATAGGCTAAAAATAAAGTTTTTATTTTAAATATCTTTTTATTTTTAGAAAATACCCTTGATCACAGAGAACTCAAAAAAGAAGTTTTTATAAATTTTTTATTTTTAAAAATTATTTAAGTGTTAAAATGATATTTATCTTTAAACACCAACTTAAGTTACCAAATGAACTCAAAATGTTTTGAAATTTTTATGGTGAGTTCTCTGGATCATAAACAACACTAGAGATCAAAAATCAGGTCATTTTGATGTTTGTATTTTACAAAATTAATTATCTTAGTGATTTAGGGTTTGTAAGGTTTAGGTGTATTTTGAATGACTTGGTTCTTGAGAATTTTTCCTAAGGGTTCTCTAGTCATCATAAACCTTCATAATTTTCTTAGATTTTTCTAAGTAAAATGCTAATTTCCATGATTAATTTAAGAAAATAATGCACATAAACTTGAAAAATATGATTCTCTATCTAGAGGCCTTCTATGACTTTGGAAAAATCAGAGAATGTTCCTTTTAACAAAGGCTACAACATGCCAAATGTTTAAGTAATGGTGATGTGTCTATATGCATGGAGAGTTAAAAGACCTCTAACCCTAATTAATTTTTTAAAAATAAAATATTTATCAAATGGACTAAATTTTTAATCCACATTGTTATCCTCTGTTCACTGAGCAAGAGGGTATTTTTACTTTATTTTTATGATTTTCCTACACAAAGATATGGATTTTTGAAGTTCTGGCTATTTAAATAAATAGAAAAAGCCCTATTTTTCTACTTAATTGACACGACGCCACATCAACCTACAGTGGCTCCGAAGCTCCACACAGCGCACTACCATTTGCCATCGTCATCCACTCCAACTCCCACACATCCGCGTTTTATGTCCCGAAGTGCTGTCCGACTTCTTCTTTGTCGTCCATCCGATACACGCTCGATCAGACTGCAAAGGATCTTAGTCCCCAACTAGTGTGCACCGAGAGTCTTCCACATTCTAACCATAATATCTCTCTCATTTCTTAATTGAATTGAATTAATTTTATTTCAAAATGCTCGTCTAGACTAGAGGAACACATCCATAGGGTTATGATGCCAAAAAATCAACTCAAAATAAATGGAGAGTTCAAATAGGCTCGGGAGGAGGATACGTTTTATACCTTGGCGCTGAGAAGTGAAGCTTCAATCAGAGATGCTTGGCATGTTTGTTCAGGTCCAAGGAGGCTAGGGATTGAGCCTCTGGTCTTGGTGTAAGGCCTAGATATGATTTCGATCAAGCCCGATTTCAAGTGTTGGTTGAGAGCTATGCTAGAGGCTATTTCAGAGGGGGATTTTATGTGGGTTTTTCTTCTTTCTCTAGTATGAAGGTGTGGGCACAAGTAATTGAAGTTTGGTGGACTGTGGAAGTGTAATGAGCTCTGTCCTAAATTTTTGGCAGAGATTTGAGCTCAAAATTGAGCTTCTACAGTGGAATTCAGTGGGGGAAAAGAGTTTGATTGCACTGAGGGGATCTCAGAGAAGCTCTGTGAGAAGATTGGGAGGGCGCTCTCTAAGAAATTTTCATCACTCCTACCATGGCCATGGAGGTGAGTTTTTAAAAAAATGGCTAAAGGGTGGCTCTTAGGGCCAATTGAGGGGTGAAAAATGGTGCTTAGGTGGAGGGCAGAGAGGCTCTAGCATCTCATTTGGGTGAGGTGTCCTCTTGGTTTGATTTGGGTGAAGTTCAAGAAGAGGTGGTCCTTGGTTTTGTCTTCTCCAACAATTACGCCATCCGGCCATGGCAGAGGGAGGTGGCTAGGAGCTCAAGAAACCTAGGGGAATGTGTCACAGCAATTTATTGCAATGAGGTATTGTTTTGGCAAAGATATTTTCAGCCTAAGCAAAAATGGAAATCAAATCCATTAATTTGAGGGACCTGTGGTCCCTGGCTCATATAGCTTGGGTTTGATGGTTTTTGGCTCATTCTTAGGGTCCAACTAATGGCTTTGGTGGAGTTAATTTGATGGCTTTAGAGTGGTTAGGCCACATTTAGTACATGGGTCCAAGTGAGTGCAATTGACCAAAATTCGGATTTGGTCTAGGCTAGCCATGTTAATTGGTCCAAATAAATGTTGAATTTGGTGTATATGATCATAAGGAAAACGTTTGGTGAAGAATGAAAGTGGTTTTGAATTTAATTGGATGGTAAATTTGGAGGAATTTTGCAATTTGATCAATTTGGGCATATTGGGTTAGGTTTAGGTCTAGGTTGGGCTGGCCTTGGGTCAGGTCCAAAATGATTGTTCTAAATAATCAATATAGATCTCATGAAGACTTTCCAACATAAATTGGGTGCCAATTTTGGGGTTAAGACATTCAATTTGATGAGATTAGGTCATGTGGCTAAATCTGGGGCTTTGATCAAAATCAAAATTGGGCTCAAATGATAGACCAATTGGGCTTGGATTTAGTCTAGATTGGTCATATCAAGGGTGAATTTGAGTTTAGAATTAAAAGTGGGGGAAAGTGAGTCCAATTTGATAGACATTGAGGTATATTTGGGAAAAAATGGGTCTTTAAAAGGCAATTTGGGGGTTTTGGTAATAAATGGTTAAATTGGCCAAATTGGGTCATGTGGTAGTTAAGGAAAATGAAATTGGAAATATTTGGGACATTTTGGAAATTTTTGGGATTTTTTTGGAATTTTTGGAATTTTGGCCTAAGGAGGGGTATTTTGGTAATTTGCTAAATTTTGGTGATTTTGGGTAGTTTGGGTGTTTTCAAGGTGTTTAAAATGATTTTTGAACTAACTTAGGTATCTTGGCTAAATTTGGGAATTTTGGCCAAATTTGGGGTCTCAAGGGTATCTAGGTAATTTGGGGGAGCTTAGGGGCAAAAGGCTATGTTGGGTATCTTGGTAGAGTTGAGGTACCAACTATTATCAATAAGCCATGGATCAATGAAAACCCCATTTTGGGTCCTCTATGTAGTGGTCTTAGCTAAACCCTAGCCTAGGGCTAGTGGGTTTAGGGGACCACCTACATGAGTCTCCGAAAAGTGTCAAGGGACCAAAGCCTAGAAGTTTAAGTTTAGGATTGTGAGTGATTGTGAGTGCGAGTCTAGTTTTCTATGAATAGTGAATAGGAAAGTCCTATGACTAGACCTTACGCTACTAAAGCATAAAAATAAAATGTCAACCAAAAGTGAGGTCAACAAATGGACCCCCAATAGGTATGGTGTGCTGGGCAAGCACACTGTGTGTATTGGCATTGACCGACAAGATCAACAAAACCAATAAACTCCTAAGTCAACATACATTGAAAGGAGTGTAGAATTATGTGTGTAATTTATTTCTGTTGAGGAAATTAGCGGGTGTATATTTGATCAAGTCAAGAAGCAGGAACTCTCATTGGGGAATGGAGAGTAGATTTTGAATAAAAATTTTTTAGAAATTTCCAGAGGATGGAAATCAATATGTAAGTGCTGACCCTGAGGTGGGAATTGAAATTTAGATATAAATACTAAAAAGAAAGGGAGGGTCGAAATTTGGGTACCAACCTCCAAAGATAGGAATCAGATTTTAGTGATTTGTTCCGGAACGGTGAATTGAAATTTAGGTGTCAATTTCAGGAAAGGAGAGTCAAAATATTGGTACCGATCTCAAGAAATGAGAATCAGAATTCGGGTACTGATCCAAAAATGAGAATTAAATTTTAGGTATCAATCTCAGGAAGAGAGTTGAAATTTAGGTGCCGTCCTCGAAAGATGAGAATCAAAATTTAGGTACTGATTTGAAAATGAGAATTGACATATAGGTACAATTCTCAAAAGAGAGTGTCGGAATTTAGGTACCGACCTCAATTATAGTGAATCAAAATTTAGATACTGATTTGAAGATGTGAGAATTGAAATATAAGTTTCAATCTCGAAAGAGAGAGTCGAAATTTAAGTATCGACCTCGAATATAGTGAATCAAAATTTAGGTATTGATTTGAAAATGCGAGAATTGAATATAGGGACAATTCTCAAAAGAGAGTATCAAAATTTAGGTACCGACCTTGAATATGGTGAATAAGAAATATAGGACTGATTCAAAAATATGAGAATTGAAATATAGGAACAATTCTCAAAAGAGAGTGTCGGAAATTAGGTACCGACCTCGAATATAGTGAATCAGAATTTAGGTACTGATTTAAAGATGTGAGAATTGAAATATAGGGACAATTCTCAGAAGTGAGTTTCAGAATTTAGGTACCAACCTTGAATACATTGAATCAAAATTTAGGTACTGATTCGAAGATGTGAGAATTGAAATATAGGGATAATTCTCAAAAGAGAGTGTCAGAATTTAGGTACTGACCTCGAATATAGTGAATAGAATTTAGTACTGACTTGAAGATGTGAGAATTGAAATATAGGGACAAATCTCAAAAGAGAGTGTCAGAATTTAGGTACCGACCTTGAATATAGTGATTCATAATTTAGGTATTGATTCAAAGATCTGAGAATTGAAAAATGGGACAATTCTCAAAAGAGAGTGTCAAAATTTAGGTACCGACCTCGAATATAGTGAATCAGAATTTAGGTACTGATTCGAAGGTCTGAAAATTGAAATATAGGGACAATTCTCAAAAGAGAGTGTCGGAATTTAGGTACCAAACTCAAATATAGTGAATCAGAATTTAGGTACTGATTCAAAGATTTGAAAATTGAAATATAGGGACAATTCTCAAAAGAGAGTGTCAGAATTTTGGTACCGACCTTGAATATAATGAATCAGAATTTAGGTACTGATTCGAAGATGTAAAAATTGAAATATAGGGACAATCCTCATAAGGGAGTGTCAGAATTTAGGTACTGACCTCAAATATAGTGAATCAAAATTTAGGTACTGATTCAAAGATGTGAGAATTAACGTATAGGGACAATTCTCAAAAGAGAGTGTCGGAATTTTGGTACCAACCTCAAATATAAAGAATCAGAATTTAGGTACTGTTTCAAAGATGTGAGAATTGAATCATAGGGATAATTCAGAAAAGGGAGTGTCAGAATTTAGGTACCGACCTCAAATATAGTGAATCTGAATTTAGGTACTGATTCAAAGATGTGAGAATTGAAATATATGGACAATTCTCAAAAGAGAGTTTGATTTGTTGAATTTAAAGAAATGTGTTATGCGAAAAGGTTGATTTTGTTGAAGAAGATTTGTAAAGTTTTGTGGGGCTTTGTGCAGAATGTGAAATTTCAAGGGGATGTGAAGAGATTTAATGCAGATAAAGATGGTTGTGCTACGCACACAAATAGTAAGAAACTTTGAAACTGAGAGAATCCACTCAACAGATTCATTTTCTTTTCTTGTTGTTTTTATCACATTTTAATTTTTCAAAATATGTCTTTAAAATTTTAATTTTAGTAGGTTGATTTTCAAAAGAAATTTTTTTGTTCATTTGTGATTATTTTTATTTGAGTTTTATTTTATTGTTAAAGGTTCATTGTTTCGTTCTTCGTTCATTGAAATTCTGAACCAACACATGGTTCGTGGCTTCCATCCATTGCACAAAAAGACAATTGACAAAAAGGCACATCTCTAAGAGAAATTTTCATTAATCAGCTCCAATCAAGATGTCACTGATCAAACATATGCTAACGCCTCAAAAAGGTACAATATATAGTCCATATCAAAGTACATCCAAAACATCTCATGCCAAGTGTACATTGTAGGCTGAGTATGTTTGATACATATCATGTTGCTGTAAAAAAAAGTGATTCCTCTGAACATCTATATAAGGTATGATGAGCTCTTGATCGAGCAGACCTTGTAAGCCATGCTCCAGGACAAGAGTTCCCTTCGCATGTCCTTAGAGGTACAACCCTCTCATAGCTCGTACGGTAGCAGCTCTTCTAGTTCTGGGTCTGGCTGAAATCTGTATGGTGCTTTGTTATCGTTTATTTTACAGAAGGTTACGGACACCCTACGGTGTCGCATCTCTGGAATACAGTGCTTGGCGACATCTGCCCCATTTCTTTTCAGGACCAAAAGTTAACCAACTAGCAGTGGAATCTCTACAGCTCCTCTGAACTCACCAGGGCCCACAATGTAAATTTCTTTTCCAAATAATATATTGCTTTTTCTCATGAATAAGACCATGCAAAAGGGCCTCACAAAATTGTGGTGATCTATATGGGGAGGGATGCAATCACCCTCGACATAGATGTTGATGATGCAACTATTCGAGATGCAGGTAGCTGGCATTATGTTCTATTTGACCATCCTCTTGATCATCCACTTTATTATAGGAAGTAGTGGATCTACCTGGTCATGTCTGAGGATCCCCAGCAGATTTCCTTTCATTTGTAAAATTTTAACAGCAGCCGCACTGAATGATGATTCTTCCTTTTCCTCTCATCCATTTCTTCGGCTCATAATATGTTCTTTTCATGAGAAGTCCTACTCAGCCTCTATCCCTTAAGTCAAAGATGCAGTCAAGAATGATTCTTTCATCACTTTCGGAAAATACCCTGGTATACAGCTCCATGCCTTCCAGTATGTTGACGAATCATCCTTCGACTTCCTCATAGAATTCAAATTCTCTTTTATTCACCTTGCTTATTTTATAATGCTTCATCGTACTAGGAGTCGGCAATTGTCGCGGGCAATCCTCCATCTAGACATTGGCAGGAACCCAAACTGGTGCTGGCTCATCTAGAACATGTGAATCAACATCTAAAGGGATGTACGACCCTGGACTCCATGGTGTATATTGGTCTGTCCCCAATGGGACGTATGGCTCATCCATCAGAAAATCTGCAGTCTAAGACCCGTCGATGGTGGAGGTATACTCCTCCAATGTACTATAGTGTTATAGATGTAGAACGTTGCAATCTGGGCATTCTACAAATGCTCCTAGAGCTGATGTCCTTGCAAATATCTCGGCGTTGCACGTCGTTCATCCCGTGCATAAGGCATCTGAAGCTGAAGGTGTCTCTGGCTCTGTGACGAACCCCAGCTCTTAATCAGTGGCGGGTAGGCTGGAAGAAGTCTCTTTTATGTCTAGATCATAGATATTCCCCTCAAGAATATGGGTAAGAAAGTTGTTTGCTTCCTTCTGACGTCTGCGTTCTTCCCGTAGAAAAGCCCTCTATTTTATGCGGCTGTCATTTCTACACTGAGTCCTGCGAAGCGAAGCGTCTGACAGTCGTTCATTGTTAGCGGCTACTAGGCCTCCAGCTGGTGTAGCTATCATGGATGGCAGATGCCTGGGCCCCTCCATTGGGTCCTGCTCTATCATCACGTTCTTTCCTTTATGTGATGTATTCTCTTTGGCAGTCATCCTCAGCAGTGAAGGCAATCCCTCCTTTTCTCGGCAACTAACTACATTCATTAGAGGACCTTCGTAGTCCATATCGACTTGGTTAAAGTCCATGTTAAAGTCTATGGTGCCACCCTGTGATGCCATTTCCTCATTTAGTGCAAGGTTCCAGCCATCCTTAAAAGCAAAGATCAACGTTTGTCCAGACATTTTTCTGCAGGCGACATGGAAAATGTCAGTGAGCCGAAACTTGACATGAAAAAGAACAAAACAAAGTATTTATTAAAGTAAAGTTTTGTTTGTTTTGGTGAAGAGAATTGTTTTTTTTATGTATGAATTTAGTTTAATTTAGTGGAATTTTAAGTTCAAAAGTAGAAAGGAGAAAATTTAAAGTTTAAAATTTTTCTCAAAATTTTCATTATGTTGAGATTAATTATAAAATTTGAACCTGATCATAGACATTTGGTCACATAGGTAACTCCAAAGCAATGAAAGTTTCAAAGTTTTAAAGCAGGCAAAGGCAAGCGATATCAGGTTGCGTAATAGGTTTTTAGCTATCATCCATTTATTAGTAATATGGGTCTTTTGCCCCGGAAGTCCACTAACTGGTAGGCTCCTCCTGTGTAGATCTTTTCAACGACAAATGGTCCCTCCCAAGTTGGCTCAAAATTTCCACCTATTTTGTGGCATGCAAGAATAGGCCTTTTGAGCATAAGTACGAGGTCACCAACTTTGAATGTCCTTGGACGGACCAATTTCTCATGGGCTTGTACCATCTTTGCCCGGTAAAGCTCCAAGTGTTGTTGTGCTTCTAGTTGTTTTCCCTCAAGACTTTCCAGTTCTTCAAGTCTGAGTTTTGAACTTTCTCTTGTTTTGAGTTGGTTGGCAACAACAACTCTTAGAGAGGGTGTCTGGATTTCTAGCAGTAGCACAGCCTCGGACCCGTATACGAGCATATAGGGTGTACACTGAGTGGGAGTCTTAAAAGTCGTCCGGTAAGCCCACAAGGCTTCTAATACTTTTTTTGTGCTAATCCCTTTTATTTTCATCCAATTTTTTCTTTAAAATTTATACTAGTGTTTTGTTGAAGGCTTCAGCCAGACCTTTTGCTTTGGGATAGTAAATTGTAGAGTATCTTCAATCTATCCCATGTATTTCGACAAAACTATTGATTTTAGTGCTTTTGAAAGTTGTCCCATTGTCAGAAATTATTCTTTGCGGTACTCTAAAATGGTAGAAAATTTGGCTTTTGAAGAATTGAAGGACGTGCTATGTCGTAACCTGACGCAACGGTACTACCTCTGCCCATTTGTAGAAGTAATTTGTAGAGGCGAGTATAAAACTAGTTCTTTAGAAGATGGAGGGTCTATCGGACCTATTATGTCTGTGCCCCAACACTCGAATGGCTACGAGACGTAACCTCACGTAACGGTACTGCCTCTACCCATTTGGAGAAGTAATCTATAGCGGCAAGTATGAATCTGTGTCCCTTTGGAAGATGGAGGGTCTATCAGACCTATTATGTCTGTGCCCCAACACTCGAATGGCCACGAGGAAATAGTTTGGTGTAGCACATTCGGAGGCTGGTGTAAGGCCAATCCATGCACTTGAGATTGTTGACATTTTCTGGTTGTATCCATGCAATCAGACACCATTGCTGATCAATAATATCCGAGTCTTTTGATCTTCATTTTTTATTTTTAGCCCTGACTGATGAGCGTCACACAATCCAACTTGTAATTCTTTGACAATATTTTGTGCTTCGATTTTGTTCAAACACCGTAGCCACATCTTGTTGAATGATCTTCTGTAGAGAACGTTTCCCACCAGGGCGTAAGACATGACCCTTCTTGTGATATGATGTGCTTCAGACTTATCTTCTGGCAGCTTTCCAGTATGCAAATGTTCTATTAATGGCTTTCGCCAATCTTTGTAGATGTCTACAACTATATTTATTGCTTCATCTTTTTCGAGCTTGTGTAAAGTTTCGAGGTCGATTTGAGACAAGACATATTTTCCTTATTTTATGATTTCAATGGAATCCCTTAGGGAACATGACATTTCCTTAGCGAGTTTTGCTGGAGCGTCGACATGGGCATTATCTCCCCTAAGAATCCAGTAGAAAGTAATATTAGGGATCTACTCCAGCAGCTTCATTGTGTACTGATGATACTCTGCTAATCTTTGTTTCAAAATTTTTTATTGTCCGACGACTTGTTGGATGACGAGTTGAGAGTCACCATAAATGGCAATGTTCATTATATTCATTGAGATTGCCACTTCCAACCCGGTGATTAAAGATTCATATTCTGCTTCATTGTTGGTGTATGTCTCTGTTAGGTGGTATGAGAACCTCAACACACCCTTATCTGGAGTGATAAAGATCAAACTAATCCCTACTTTGCCTAATATAACTGTGTCTGATCCTTTATCTTTTCTCACTGACGAAGCGCCATCGAAGTACATTTCTCAGCATTGCGCACTGGAGAATTCCATTTATAGTATTTTCTCAAGTGGTAACTTGTCGTTGAGAAAGGACCCAGCTAGCAGTGGGTGTGCAGTGAGAAAGTCTGTTGGTATTTGTCCCTTGATAGCATGGAAGGGAACAAAAGTTATATCAAATTGCAATAAGATCATTGACCATCTTGCCAAACATCCAGAGAGTGTTGGTCGGGTCATCAGATATTGCAACGGATAAACTTTTGAGATTAGGGTAATCTTATGAGAAAGCATGTAATGTGTAAGCTTTTGAGCAGCAACAATTAACGCCAGACAATGCTTCTCAATAGGTGGATACCTTATCTCCATCGGTATTAGGCACGACTCAAGTAGTAGAGTCCATTTTCTTTACCCTCATCATTGACTTGGGCTAAGAGGGCTCCAAGAGAATCATTTAAGGCTGCAATATAAAGTATCAACGGTTTCCCTGGAATAGGGGCTGCCAAAACAGGGTTGCTATTAAAGACTGTTTAACATCCTGAAAGGCCCACTCGCTTTTATCTTCCAAAAAGAATTTTGCATCTTTTTTAATTAATGCCGAGAAAAGCTGACACCTACCTGAGAGATTAGAAAAAAAGAGTCTTAGATATGCCAACTTCCCCTAGAAGGAACGTAGTTGTTTCAAGGTTTAGAAGGAGGCATTTCCAAGATAGCTTTAATTTTATCTGGGCGATCTCAATTCCCCGATGATGGAAAACGAATCCCAGAAATTTCTCGGAAGTAACGCTGAAGGCGCACTTGAAGGGATTCATTTTAAGGTCATATTGTCGTAATCGTTCGAACATGATGCTCAAACCATACAAATGGTCTATCTTTTGTTTACTTTTGATGATCAAATCATCCACATAGCATTCTATTTGGTTATGGATGAGGTCATCAAAAATCTTCATCATTGCATGTTGATATGTCGCTCCGGCGTTCTTTAGGCCGAACGACATCACTGTGTAGCAGAAAATTCCAATCGGTGTTCTAAAGGCTGTAAGTGCTGCATCCTCGGGAGCCATCTTGATTTTGTTGTATCCTGAGGATCCGTCCATGAAGGAGAAAATTTTGTGTATTGAAGCGATATCCACCATCATTTCTGGTATTGGTAGTGGAAACTTATCTTTTGGACATGCCTTGTTAAAATCTCTAAAGTCAACACAAACACGGATCAGTCTGTTTTTCTTCTTAATAGGTACAATGTTAGCTAACCATGCAGGGTATTGTTCTTCTTTTACAAAATTGACATCTATTAATTTCTTCACCTCGATGATGACTTGTTCTATTTTGAGGCGCATTCTTCTGAGAGCTTGTTTTACTGGGGTTTTATTCTTGTCCACCCCGAGTTTATGAACTGCAACCTCTGCTAATAGTTCTAGCATTTTATTGTAGCTCCATGCGAAGCAATCTTTGAATTTTATTAATAGTTTGATCAATTCTGAAGATTCTTCGTCATTGAGTAGAGAACTTATAAATGTAGGCCGGGGTTGTTCTTCAGTCCCGAGGTTAATGTCTTTCAACTCATCAACAGTAGATTTAATTTCCTCCTCAAATTCTGGTAGAGCATCTTCTATTAGTTGATCAGTAGCGTCATCCTCTATATCGAGGCAATCCTCTTCTCACTCACTAGTAACAACCATGCAAAATTCAGAATCATCGACTGGTTCGATTGTACCAAATCTGAGACCCTCTTTCGAGTTGGGAGTTTGACTTTTTAACATTCCATAATTTTTCAAAAAGTTGAAATTTATCTTTTGGCATTTATTTTGGTAAGTGTGTCTGTTGAATTAACTTTTGAACACAAGGCAAATTTTGGTAAGTGTCCCTGTTGAATTAACTTTTGAACACAAGGCGAGAAGTAACCAAAAGATAGTCCATTAATTCATTAGGATCATCATCCAAATTTACATGTTTTTCAAGCTCAGTAGAGGTAGATACACGGTAAAATTTGATCGGCTTTGAACCAACAATACAGACTTCCTTGACCTGTAAACTCTTGACCTTTTGAGGGAGAATCAGAGTAAGGGTCATAACATTCACATAGTGGTTTATCCGATCATACATTGTTTCATATTCATTTTTCTCTATATCTTCTATAGATATCTTGTACTTAGGTTTCTTCTATTTTGTCAACATTATTTCGTCTTCAGAACTGTCTTTATTACAAATGTTGATAGTTGGCCTAGTCTGTTCAACGATTAAGTTGATTCTTCCTGGTCCACGTCCGCGGCCTCGACCTCGGGTGTGCGAACTAAAAGAACCTCCAACAACTCATTGTGAGAGAGTGGTGGAAGATCGCTGAAGCGGAGTTAAATGGCTTCCTCTTTGTAATTTTTTTAAATCTTCACCTTTGTTTGCAACTATTCCGTGAGAGAAGGTAATTTTCTTTTCAGGTGTGTAGTAGGCGACGACTTCATAGATACCAACTTCCTGCACTGAAAATGGTTATAAGTCTCCTTTGATGCAATTTTCTTGACCATCTTTGCAATACTTGATGCATTGGTGTAAGGATGATGGAATTATGTTGTGCTCATGAATCCATGGTCAACCTAGTAGAGAATTGAAAGAGGTCTCGGTGTCGATGATATGAAATTTAGAGGTTGTCACGTATTCTCCAACTTTCATAAGTAATGTACTTGTTCCAAGGGCTTTTTCTCACCTTTAGTTGAATCCTCTTAACATCATTTTATCGGCCGTAAGTTCTTGTGCTTCAATATCCAAGTAGGCTAATGTTCGTAGGCTCATCAAGTTAAGAGATGCTCCAGGATCTACTAAAACTCTGAACAAGACAATTCTGTCGATGTTGACGGAGATGTAGAGTGGACGGTTGTGGTTGGCGGTACCGAGCAGCAAGTCTTCATCTGTGAAGGTTACACTAGGCTATTCTTTTAATGAACAAACTTCATCTGAGGATGTGGTAGCCAACTGAGCTAAGCAAATATCTGAGTCAAGCAAAGCTGTAACCAGAGACTCTCTCATCTCGTTTAACAAGATCAGAGGGTCATAGATGCTTAATCGGGCTGGTTACTTCCGAAGATGAGCTAGCACGTTGTAGTCTACTTCTTATGATCCTCTGATTTTATCTTGATTATGTGGTTCTTCCAATGGTTGAGGTGGAGGTATCTCTTCTTGGGTTATTATTTGCTTTCCTTTATCTGTTGGAGCTGTTCTTGGTGGTAACACTTTCCCGCTCCTTAAGTTAACTTCTGTGATTTCTTCTTCTTGAGCTACCATTGTTGAATCTTCCTGTATCTTCTCTTTGTCGGAAAGATCTAGGTTGATAGTAAGCGGTGTATCATGGAGCTCGAGAATTGGCTCCTCGCTCCTGGTGCTGTTGTAAGCGATGTCATTGATGTCTTCTTTAGACTTGACAACGAGTTCATCGAACTCGAGTACAATTTGAGGATCATTTTGGGGATCAAGATCAAAGTTAGATTTGTCATAATTAGTTATGTTATCACTAGAAATAGTTAAAACGTAGCCAAAATAACTATCATTATATTTATAAGACACCAAAGGGACAAAAAGATAATCATACAAAGTCAAGAGTTTGAGGATTTTCTTCCCCAAATTCAATATAACTAATCTAGTAAAGGCAACCCCTATCCTACCCTCTGTGCTATCAATCTTTGTAGTTATGCTTTTCTTCTTCTTCTTTGTCCTTTACGATGACGGATCTTCTAGCGAAACCTTCATCTCGGGCTCGGTATGCTGCAAACTCTGAATGGAGGCTTGTCTTGATGCAGACTGGATCTTGTTTAGTAATTTCTTGGATGATATGCTCCAGACTTCATTCCATCCTTCTTCTCTAATATATGCAGAAGATTGTTTTGATGAATCATGTATTTGATTGAGGACCCTTTTGAGTTCGTCCCAAGTTGTACTCTGTCTATTTGTTCCAGTATACAGATTCATTGGGGAGATTGGCTCGGCCGAAATCATATTTATGGAACCTTTATCAGGTTCTCTTAAATATTCTTTTGGGATTGTTATGTTCCCTTCTTTAAGGTTCCTCTCCAGCCAGTCCTTAAAGATGAAGCATCCCTCTATAGTGTATCCGAGCAACCGGTGGTATGGGTAATAATTTTGTTCATTTTTCCTATCCACCTCTTCGGGCTTCTTGGGGTTTGGTAGTCTGAATTCTGACTTCTTCATCAGACTTCTGAATATTTTAGGTATAGCTTCATCTTTGAAAGAATACACTGTTTTACGTCATTCTAACATGGACATTTTCTTATCCCCTGTTCGAGGTGATCATTCTTAAGGTGGTCGCTTGTTGGACTGACTACTATATGTTTGTGCATACTATGACAAAAATTGGTAAGGATCTTCTGCATATAACTTCATCGGCTACTTTCTTTTGTTGATGGCCGCTACTACTCTTGATTCCTTTTCAAACACTCTAGTCACCTTAGCCTTTTTGTGTGACTCCATGTGCTTGATTTCTTCTTGTAGACTGTTGGCTTTACTGAGTAGCTTCTCGAAGGATTTGATGGTGATCCCCTTGAGCATGAAAGCTACTGGCCCATGTATGCTTTTGAGTAAAATCTCAATCATATGATGTTCTTGTAGCTGAGGTTCACATTTCATGTTAAGGTTTCTCCACCTAAAAATATAGTCCACCAAAGTTTTGCTAGGATTTTGTTTTTCCATCATGAGCTCTCTAATATACACATGATGTTGCAGTTCGGTGAATCTTTTCATATATAATTGTTCCAACTTGGGAAATGACTTAACTGACCCGTTGGGCAGATCAACATACCTGTCAAAAGCAATTATTGACAAGCTACTGACGAACTGCTGGAAGAGTAAAGCTTCACTATTCCTCGTGTTGCCACAGCTGGCTCGAAAATGTGCTATATGTTGTGTGGGATTCTCAATCCCATCAAATATATTGAAGTTTGGGGCCACAAACCCTTGGGGAAAGGCACGGCATCGAATTCATCTGGGTAAGTTCTACCCTTTAAAATCAATGCACCACCCTTAGATTTGGTTAAGGCGTCCTGCACTTATTCAACCATTTGCTTGAATTTCTTTTCTGGTATATCAGTCGATGGAGAATCTTTTCTATGTGGCTCATCTCTATTTTCTGAAGCAACCTCTCTTCTTTCATCCATGATGTGTATGATCTCTGGCTGATTGATCTCTAGAAAAGCCAATTGCGGCGCTTGTGATTGCCCTTGAATAGTGGTCATGGTTGTGGTTGCGGTCATTTATTCTATTTTTTTCTCCAGTAGACTTACTTGTTCATCCATTAAGAAGATAGCCCTACGTAGCTCATCTACGATGTTCTCTTTAGTGAGAGGTTAAGCCTCACATGCAGATGTGGTGGCTATGGTTTCAATTACATGGACTTCCATGAAATCTTCTTCCAGGTAATCATTAAAAAAAAAATTTCCTCATTACTATCGATGAAGACTCCGTGCTCCCGAGCTAACTCAGAAATCTCAATTCTGTGCTTCTCAACTTTTTCTTCAATTATTGATTCCTTGATCACTTTAAGATTTGGAAGACCCTGATGAACCTCCTCTTTTTGTCCCTCCTTCTCGCTGGCTATTGTTGCAATGATGTCAGATATTTTAGACCCTAGCTTCATTCCATATTCTTGTCTCGAGGGCTTACCAAACTATATCAGTGCAGCAACCATGGGTATCCATACCTTTTTCTTTTTTGATGATGATGTCTCAGGATGGAGTGTCTTCGTAGAAACATCAGTATGTCGAGGGAAAGTATACTCCTCGTGGTGTAGACCGGCTACAGTGTCAATTAATCATCTTGTCCTTTCCTTTGGGATTGTTGGAATATCTCTATAATGGGTGACGGGTAAGATTTTTGGACCCAGTCGACGGCCTGTGGTACTGGTGGTGGTATAATCAGTAGTAATCACTGTTGTATTGAATCTGTTCCCCAAACGGAACCAGACGGGGATGCATGTAGGTAACACTTCAATTGACTTGTGAAACTATCTAGAGGACTTAACGTCCCTCAAAATTTCCTTCTTCATACGAGGGGAATTGCATGTCCCACTCGTTTAAGTAACTCGCTAACTGAACATCCTTCTTTGGCAGCTAGCCTTTTAAAAATGGCACTGACTTGGGTGATAGGAGTGAACTTCTTTCTCTCCTCACCATGTCCATGAAATGGTGGTAATGCGGCATCGATTCTCCAGGTACTCTCATATCCATCGTTATCCGTTAGAGGATGGAATCTACTCCCTCGTAGGAGTGGATAAATTTCTGGTAATCTTTCTTCATCTTGATGAGGCTCCTCCTCAATGGGTGTCTCCTCGGGAGCCTGGGCTTTGATGGCACTCCAAACCCTTTTGTTATAGTTCCTCTTCTGCGTTCGAGTCAGTGATACAATCCTTGAACTTGATCTGATTTCAAACATGGGTGGTGGGACAGTTAATCCCTCAGTTGGATCCTCAATAATCATTACTTCTTTCCCCTTAGCAGCAGCGAGGATAGCAGATTTGGCGGGTGCCGTGGTGGCAGTAGTTTTGGCCTTCTTGCAGGAAGAGAAGTCTTGAAGGCAGTTCAGGTTGAACTTTACAGACGATTCCTGTATTTAAGGAACGACAATCTTCATTACTACAAACGGGGCTTTCCCAAGGATGACCTTGAGATCTTCAAATCTAGCTCCAAATTTGATGGTAGGAGCGAGGTTACGGGCTTCGTGGCTCGTTGGCAGGTTGCAGGAAAAGGTCAGTGTTGGGTAGGCCATTGCAGCAGGCTTGAAAACAAAAAGTTTTGGGGTTAGGTATATGGCCAAAACCTTGTAATTTTTAGTGTAAGCACTGAAAGTAGAGGTTGATTTGTAGACCGGGCGAGCCTTAATTTATGGGTATTTTAAAATCTTGTTTAAGAAAAATTAAGAGGTAAAAAATTTAATTAATATAAGAAAATTTTAAATTTTGCACAACACAACACGATTTGGTTTAATTTGCAGAATAGTAAAGCAAATTTGGAAAGGAAATGTGAAGTGTTTAGGACATAGTACGAGATCCATTTACAGTTAATGCCCAAGTGGAACTAGTCCACCGACACACCTGTTGGGGGTCCGACCTCACATGAAGATTCAAAGAGTCCTTGATGGCCTCATGAACCCCTCTGTTCAAAGATGGTTGAACAGATAGTCCTGAAGTCCAAGTAGTTAGACGTACTTTCTCAAGACAAAAATGGGTAAAGTATGCCAACAGAAACAAGGTAATTTGGTCCAAGAAGGACATGAACACATTACCGATGTGTGAAGATAATATTTTTTGATTTGTATGGAGAGAAAAGTTTATCCCCAGCAGATTCGCCAAAAGCTGTCGACACTATTTTTAATTGGAGGAGTTGCTCGTAAGAAGTTGTCGGTCACCAAAATCGAAATCGCATCGCCCACTTGGGAAGGACGTTTTAATTTACATATATATTTAATTTTAGAAAAATATGAAATCAAACTAACCCAATATTTTTCATATTTTAGATGTGTTGACCTCACTTTTGGTTGAGGTTCAGTTTTTCCTCTTTAGTAGCCTAAGGTCTAGCCATAGTATTTTCTTATTGACTATTCTTAGAAAACTAGACAAGGAACTCTCACCATTAGAAATTCTACACTCCCCTTTACTCAACTTGGAGTTCCACATATTGGTCCTAACCTCTAGCACTTAGTAGGTGGGGTCACTTTGGGGGATTCTCAAGATGAGTCAACCTTAGGACTGCTAGACCTTAGGGTTGACTATGGGTGTTGGTCTAGGGCTAAGGCATTCACTTGCAATTACTTGCACTCATAATCACTAACAACCCTAAAGCTTTTAGGCTTTTGTCCTTTGATACTTTATGGAGACTCATGTAGGTGGTCCCCTAAAACCACTAGCTCTAGGCTAGGGTTTGGCTAAGACCACTACATAGAGGACCCAAAATGGGGTTCTCTATTGGTCCATGACTTATTAATAGTGGTTGGTACCTCAACTCTACCAAGATACCCAACCCAGCCTTTTGCCTCTAAATTCCCTCAAATTACCTAGATACCCTTGGGACCCCAAATTTGGCCAAAATTCCTAAATTTACCCAAAATACCCAAATTGGTTCAAAAATCATTTCAAACACCTTGAAAACACTCAAACTACCCAAAATCACCAAAATTTGCCAAATTACCTTCTCAGCATAAATTTCCATAAAATCCCAAAAATTCCCAAAACATCTCAATATTCCTAATTTCATTTTTCTCAACTATTACATGACCCAATTTGGCCAATTTGACCATCTTTGATCAAAACCCTCAAATTGCCCTTTAAAGGGCCAAATTTTCCCCAAATCACTCCAAATGTCTAGCCAATTGGTCTCAATTTACCCCAATTTCAATTCTAAACTCAAATTTACCCTTGATATGACCAATATAGACCAAATCCAAGCTCAATTGGTCCATCATTTAGACCCAATTTTGATTTAAACCAAAAACACAATTTTGGCCCTATCATTTGATTCCACCAAATATAACCCATAGCCCACTCAATTGGCCACATTTTGTGTTGAAAAATCTTCATAACATCCCCATACATAAAAATTGACCTTCAATTTTCCTTGGTGATACCTCAAATTCATTTGATTTCAACCTAAGTCTAAAAAGCCCCAAATTTTCCCCAAATTGGCCATGTCTCAAAATCTCACCAAATTGAGGGCCTTAACCCCAAAATTTCCACTCTATCCCTTCATGAAAAATCTTCAAAACATCTCCATTGATCATGTGGACCATTCAATTTGGACTTAGCCCAAGGCTAGCCCAGCCTAGACCCATGTCTAACCCAACATGCCCAAATTGACCAAATTCAAAAATCCCTCAAATTAACTTACCAATTGAACTCAAAATCACTTCAACCCTTCACCAAAAATCTTCATAACAATCATCTACACAATGTTGATCAATCAATTAGGTCATTTGACATAGATAACCTAGCACAAACCCAAACTTTGATCACTTGAACCCACATTGAACCTATGCATTCAAGATGGCCTAACTACCCCTAAGTCATCAAATTAACTCCACCTCAGCCATGCCATGGGTTAGAACCTAAGACTGAGCCAAAATCCATCTAACCTACTAAACTAAGCCATGGACGTAAGGTCCCCCAAATTAAGGGATTTTATTTCGAAAAATGCACATGCTTAAGATACCCTTACAAAAACTAAACCTCATTACATTAAGTTGTTTTGACAGATTCCCCTGGATGTCCTGAGTACCTAGCCACATCCCCCTACAATGGCTGGCCGGCCTAGTTGTCGGAGAAGCTCAAAACCGAGAGCCACCCCCACGGAACTTCACCCAAATCAAACCTAGAGGCCAGCTCAGCCAAATCAAATTGTAGAGCTCCTCTGCCCTCCACTTAAGCACCACAATGCACACAAACATTTGCCATGAGAGCCACCTCATGGCCATTTTTATAAAAACTCACCTCCACGACCATGGGAGGTGTGCTAAAAATTTCTTAGAGAGAGCCCCCCAAACTTCTCACAAAGCTTCTCTGAGATCCCCTCAGTGCAATCCAACCCTCTTCCCCCACTAAATTCCACTGTGGAAGATCAATTTTGAGCTCAAACCTCTGCCAAAAACCAGGACAGAGCTCATTACACTTCTACAGTCCACTGAACTTCAATTACTTGTGCCCACACCTTCACAACCGAGAAAGAAGCCAAAGCCCCATAAAATCTCACTCTGAAATAGCCTCTAAAATAGTTCTAGACCAACACCCAAATCTGACCATGATCGAAATCATATCTAGGCCACACACCTAGATCGGAGACTCAATCCCTAGCCTCTTTGGATCATAACGAACATGTCGAGACCCTCTGATCGAAGTTTCACTTCTCATAGCAAAGGCATAAAACTTCTCTTCCTCTCAAGCCCATTTTTAGTCTCCATTTATTTGGCTTAATTTAATTGCATGTTTACCATATGGATGTGTTCGTCTCACTTAGACGAGTCCATAAGATCAAACCCAAAGTGATTTAGCTGAGTCTAGGTTGAGATCTTAAGGTTTTAGTGTGGACGGTCACGGGATCACTCTATCGAGGATGATGATAGGGAGTCGTTTAATTAAGTGTGTATCAAATGGATGGAGGAGATTGAGCCAGACAGCGCTTCAGAACATAAACCACGGGCTGAGTCAGTAGCTACGTGGATGGCGGCATCCAACTAGAGCATGCCACGAGTGCCTTCGGAGCTGCCTAAGATCTAGTCAGCACTCACTGTTTGAATAGATAAATAGGTATTTTCCTTATTTATTTAAATACCCCTAACTTAAAAAATTCATATCTTGGTGTAGAAAAACCACAAAAATAAAATAAAAATACCCTCTTGCTTAGTGAATAGAGAAGAATAATGTGGAAATAATTTTAAGTCCATTTGATGCATATTTTATTTTTAATTAATTAAACGCTGATTTGAATGTTTTAATTCTACATGCATGTAGGAACATTATCATGGCTTGAAATTTCAGCATGTTGTTGTCTCTATCTTAATGAACTTCCTTTGATTTTTTCAAAGTAAGAGAAGGTTCCTAGACAGAGATCCATATGTTTCAAGTTTGTGTCTTCTATTTGTATAAATTAATCATGATAATTAGCATGTTGATTAGAAAATTTCAAGAGAATTTTGGAAGGTCCACCATGACCAGAGGAGGTTTTGGCAATAATTTCATAGGTCAAGTCATTTAAAATGTGTGTAATTCGCATAAACCCTAAATCATTAAGAAAATTAATTTTGAAAGATATAAACATTTAAATGACTTTATTTTTTATCACTACTGTTATTTATGATCCGAAGAACACCATAAAAATTTCAAAGTATTTTGAGTTCATTTGATAACTTAAGTTGATTTTTAGATTAAATAACATTTTTGGCACTTAAATGATTTTTAAAAATCAAAATATAACTAAAAAATTTATAAAAACTTATTTTTTGAGTTCTCTGAGAGTAGGGGCATTTTCTAAAAATAAAATGATATTTAAAATAAAAACTTGATTTTTAGCCATTTTTAAAATATTTAAATAATTAAAAATCCATAAAAATCACAAAAATAATAAAATTCATGAAAATGTTCTAAATTGTTTCCTAAGAACTTAGCAACAATTGGAATATTTTTCCTCGTTTTCTGAATAAAGATATTGAATTTTAAAGCTTAATTAAGAATAATTCCAATAAATTAAATAAAACTAAAAAATATATAAAATCTTACCCTTTAAGTTATGTGATCTCAGAAGGATTTTTCAAAAATATAAAACTTAATTTTCTCAATTTAAAATATTTAATATATAATAAATACCCCAAAAATTAAAATAATTCTTAAAATTCATATAAAATTCAAAAGATCATGAAATTTGGTCCAAAGGTTTCCCTTGTCTAGGTCTACCTCTAGTAAAAATTTCAAGGAAGTAGGATTTACCTTGATTAAGTTAAGAATTTTCTTTGAAAAATCTTATTTGTGCATGAAAATAATTGTATAAATTAAATTAAATTTTCAAAAATCACATTTTCTCCTCTTATGTC
Organism: Phalaenopsis hybrid cultivar; assembly: GCA_002079205.1. Taxonomy (NCBI): domain Eukaryota; kingdom Viridiplantae; phylum Streptophyta; class Magnoliopsida; order Asparagales; family Orchidaceae; genus Phalaenopsis; species Phalaenopsis hybrid cultivar. Next base: position 435,583 of record JXCR01104995.1, on the reverse strand, counting down.
TTAATTGACCCTTTAATGAGGTAGGATAAAAATTTCAAAGTCATTTGAATTGAATTTGACAAATTATAAGGTGTTAGAGCCTTAAGGGCAAATATGTAATTTTGGAGATTTAGCCTTAATTTAAATAGGGAAATGGGAAACCTCTAATCTTAATTTGGATGTATGAAACACAAGGGGATAATTGGTAGAAACCAGCCTCACTCGATAAGTTAATAAATTTTTAAATTATTAAAATTTGGAAGTTTATTAAAATAAAATGAACCTAAGGCTTAGGGGTATGACTGTTGAAGTTAATAATTGATCATTTTAATACCCCCATTTTGATTTTTTTTTAAATAAGATTCAAATCATGAATTACCTAAAGCTTAACATTTTCAAAACTAATTAAGACACTCACCTAGGTCTTAAGGGCTTAGTAATGACTTAGGTTAAACAAAGTTTCATTTAAATAAGACACTCACTTAGGTCTTAATGGCTTAGTAGTGACTTAGGCTAAATCAAGTTTCATTTAAATAATGATTAGAAAAGTAAATATCATTGAAAATTAAAACATCTTTCAAACATTACAAGCCCAATTAGGATTAAGATTTGGCTAAGTGTTCCAGTAACACCAACTTGCCTCTTTAAGGGTCTTCACCTACATAATCTTCAAAAGTAAATGGTAAATGATAATTACCCTATTCTTAAGGATAACTGAGACATCAATGCTCACTAAGCACTAAGGGTATTTACAAGATGAATTATTAAGCAACATAATAAGTTTAAAAGATCTCGGGATTTTCTACCAGGCATTGAGAGAGTAGCACGGATCTGCTTCTTTCTTTAGATCTGTTGAATTCCTCAGAGATCTACTAAACTTAATATATCTTGCTTGACAACATCATCCTTAATTAAACTCGTAAGGACCTACCCAGATATGACATAGGATTAGGAAAATTACCAAAACCTTACCTTTTTGCCTCTACATGAACTACCTTAACATGCCTTTTAAGTTTCAGTTGGTGGAACGAGAAGACTCGCCATGTACGGTTTTATAGTTTTTGGCATTGTCTTTCTTGTATTTTCATACTGTACTTTTACACTTGCAAAGCTTGCATGCTAAACAACGGTGTCACCCTACATGAAAACTAAAACTATCAGGATAGCCACAAAAACAAAACCAAAACTAAAACTAAAATCAACCAAGATAAAATTCACGGCCACATCATTAAAAATATAAAACAACTCAAAATTTAATCACAAATATCACACAAAACTACAGACACCGCCACAACATTCAAAATATAAAACAACTCAAGGACACACACATCACACAAAACTACAACTTCAACTAAATTAAGATGTCTCTATCGGATGATCGGGAATTCCTCAAAAAACTACAACTTCAACTAAATTAAGACGTCTCTATTGGATAATCGGGAATCCCTCGGAGGAGGAAACCTACGGTTGCTAACGAGGCTTCCCACGGTTCACCGCCACAACATTCAAAATATAAAACAACTCAAAATTTAATCACAAACATCACACAAACATTAAAAAGTCTATCGGAGATCGGGAATCCCTCGGAGGAGGTAACCTACGGTTGCTAACGAGGCTTCCCACGGTTATCGGATGATCGGGAATCCCTCGGAGGAGGTAACCTACGGTTGCTAACGAGGCTTCCTACGGTCTAAAAGAAATTATGAAACTCATTAAGTTGAGTTTAGTAAGTTTATTTGGACTAAGTGAATCTAATTGAAATTACTGATGCTGGAACGAGGGAACTATAGGATCCTAACCGGTGTCGCTCTAATCAACTTAACATGCCACCCCATAAAAATTTTTGAACTTCAACCATAGGGCCACTTGATTTGACATCATAACTTAACAAATTAGAAAACTTAAACTCGCCACGGCAAGGAGCTTGGAGTTAGCATGGTGGGCACCATAGCCATCTTCAACAGCAAAACCTGTCCTCCCCAGCTAAACCAATCTTCCTTCCTTAGATATAAACAACAAAGCCATAGGACTTCAAGGTTGCTTGCTTATGCAACGTAAATCCTCATCTTATATTTAGGTCTTTGTACAGCCTCGCTATACAATATAAGCCCTAACTCATCTTAGGATTCTAAGGTTGTCATCTATCACCACCTAAACCCTCACATTTTCCAGGCTATTTATGTGATAGTTTCACACGAATGTAAGCCCTAACTAATAAAATTGGAGGATGAAACACCTAAATATTTCTTCTTAAAACTGAAACCAAACATTAGGATAGTTTGGGAAGTCACCGAGGTTCCCCTCTGGATCCATGACATACCCTAGTTCTTCCTCCTTTGGACTCTACAACAAAATATTCCAAATTTGAACCAATCCCCTTTCACACCTCTACGTCTGATCTCATTGAAAAGTCCTACCATTTTGAATTCCCTTAAGATAATATTCCTTGATTTTTATCGAGAGTCTTCTTAGGTGGCTTTGGTCGTTTAAGATGTAATTAACTATAGGAGCTTGCCATTATAAGAAACATGTCCAAACCAAGCTTAATATAAACCCTATTTAATTATTTATATTAAATAGGGGAATTTATCGGCAAATATAAAGGTTTCGCATACCAAAAAAATGTCATATATTCCTTATTATTTGATCGAGCCTCATCCTCAAGTCTTGTGTTTATCCTTCGGGATAGATATAGGATTTGAAGTACAATGCTATGATCGAGCCTCATCCTCAAGTCTTGTGTTTATCCTTCAGGATAGATACAAGATTTGAGGTATAACACTCTCTCATTTAAACAATGAAAAATATGGGGTCAGTTTGATTTATTATTTTTTTCTAAAACCAAATATATATGTAAATTAAAACATCCTTCCGAAGCGGGCGACGGGATTTTTATCCGGTGACTGACAGCTTCTTACGAGCAACTCCAACACAAAAATAGCGCCGATAGCTTATGGCCACTCCACTAGGGATAAGCTTTTCTCTCCATATGAATCAATAAATGTTATCTTCACACCATCTCTAATATGTCCATGTCCCTCTTGGACCAGATTACCCTTCTTTCGTTAGCATACTTTACCCATTTCTGCCTTGGGAAAGTACAGCCAACGCCTTGGATTTCAGGACTAGCTATTCAACCATCTTTGAACAGAGGGGTTCATAAAGCCATTTAGGACTCTTTAAATTTTCGTGTGGGGTCGGACCCCCAACAGGTGTGTAGGTGGACTAGTTCCACCTGGGCATTATCTGCCACTAAAATAGGTCCCGCATTGGGTCCTAAAATACTTCACATCTCCCTTCCAAATTTGATTTGCTATTCTACAAATTAAACCAATTCTTGTTGTGATGCGCGTACTTTGAAATTTTCTTATACTAATTAAATTTTACACTTGTTCTTAAACAAGATTTTAAAATACCCATAAATTAAGACACGCACGGTCTACAGATCAACCTCTACTTTTAGTGCTTGCACCAAAAATTACAAGGTTTTTGGCCATATACCTAACCCTGAAACTTTCTATTTTAAAGCCTACTGCAATGGCCTACCCAACGCTGACCTTTTCTTGCAACCCGTCAACGAGTTACGAAGCCCGCAACCTCACTCCTACCATAAAATTTAGAGCTGGATTTGAAGATCTTGAGGACATCCTCAGGAAAGCCCTATTTGTAGTAATGAAAATTGCCGCTCCAGAAATATAGGAACCGTCTGTAGAATTCAACTTGAACTACCTTCAAGACTTCCCTACCTGCAAGAAGTCTAAAACTACTGCCATCGCAACACCCGCCAAACCTTTTAGCCCCACTGCTGCTAAGGGGAATGAAGTATTGATTATTGAGGATCTGACTGAGGGATTAACTATCCCACCACCTGTGTTTGAAATCAGATCATGTTCGAGGACTGTACCGCTGACCCGAACTCAAAGGAGGAACCGTAACAGAAAAGTTCGGAGGGCCATTAAAGCCAGGCTCCCAAGGAGACACCCATTGAGGAGGAGCCTCATTAAGATGAAGAAGTGTAGCCAGAAATTTATCTACTCCTACGAGTGAGTAGATTCCATCCTCGGATGGATACCGATGGATACGAGAGTATCCGGAGAATTGCTGTCGCATTCCTGTCACTTCATGGACACGGTGAGGAAAGGAAGAAGCTCACTCCTATCACTCGAGTTAGTGCAGTTTTCAGAAGGCTTGCTACCAAAGAAAGATGTTCAGTTAGCGAGTTGCTTAAATGAGTGGGAGATCCAATTTTCCCTCGCATGAAGAAAGAAATTTTAAAGGGCGTCAAATCTGCCAAACAGTCCCACAAGACAACTGGAGTGCCACCTACTCGCATCCCCGTTGGGTTCTGTTTAGGGAACAGATTTCATACCGCGGTGATTACTACTGATTATACTACCACCAGGATCGCAGGCCGTCGATCGGTTAAGTCGAAATTGGGCCCAGAAATCTTACCCGTCACCCATTATAGAGACATTCCTACAATCCCAAAGGCAAAGACGAGACGATTACTTGGCACTGTAGCCGGTCTACACCACGGGGAGCATACTTTCCCTCGACATACCGATGTTTCTACTAAGACACTTCGTCCTGAGACATCATCGTCAAAAAAGAAAATGGTATGGGTACCCAAGGTCGCCGCACCGATACAGTCCAGTGAGCCCGCGGGACAAAAATAGGAAATGAAACCAGGGTCTGAAATATCTGACATTGTCGCAACAATTGCCAGCGAGATGGAGGAACAGGTAGAGGATGTCCATCAAGGTCCTTCAGATCTTAAAGCAATCAAAGAGTCAATAATTGAAGAGAAAGTTGAGAAACTCATGATCAAAATTTCTGAGTTAGCTCAAGAACACGGAGTTTCCGTCGATAGCAACGATGAAAATTTTGATTACAATGATTACTTGGAGGAAGATTTCATGGATGTCTATGTAATTGAAATCAGAGCCGCCACATCTGTGTGCAAGGCTCAACCTCACACCAAAGAGAATGTCGTAGATGAGCTGCATAGGGTTGTCCTCCTAAGGGATGAGCAAGTTAGTCTACTGGAGAAAAGAATAGAAGAGATGACTGCAGCCATGACCAATATGGCCACTATTCAGAGGCAATCCTAAGTACCGCATTTGTCTTCTCCGGAGATCAATCAGCCATAAACCATACACAACACAGATGAAAGGAGAGAGGTTGCTTCAGCAAACAGAGATGATCAACATAGAAAGGATTTTCCATCAGGTGCCATGGCAGAAAAGTAATTCAAGTAAATGGTTGAACAAGTGTGGGACGCCTTAACCAAATCTAAGGGTGGTGCATTGGTTCTAAAGGGTAGACCTTACCCGGAGGAATTTGATGCCTTGCCCTTCCCCAAGGGTTTTGTGGCCCCAAACCTCAAGATATTTGATAGGACTGGAAATCCTAGACAACATATAGCACATTTCCAGGCCAGCTTTGGCAACACTAGAAATAGTAATGCTCTACTCTTCCAGCAGTTTGTCAGCAGCTTGTCAGGAATTACTTTCAATTGGTACGCTGACTTGCCCAACGGGTCACTTTAAATATTTTTCGAGTTGGAATAGCTTTTGGTAAAAAGATTTGTCGGGGCACAATACCATGTGTTTATTGGAGAGCTCATGATAGAAAAGCAAAAGCCTAGCGAAACCTTGGAAGACTATATTTTGAGGTGGAGAAACCTTATCATAAAATGTAAACCTCAACTACAAGAACATCATGCGATTGAAATTCTACTCAAGAGCATTCATGGGCCAATAGCTTTCATGCTCAAGGGACTCACCATCAAATCCTTAGAGAAGCTACTCAGTAAAGCCAACAGTCTTCAAGAGGAAATTAAGCACATGGAGCCACACAAAAAGGCTAAGGTGACCGGAGTGCTTAAAAAGAAATCAGGAGTAGTAGCGACCATCGATAAAGGAAAGCAGCCGATAAAAATATATGTAGAAGAGCATCTCCAGTCTTCGTTACAATATTCTCAGAAACAAAACAGTCAATCCAACCAGCGACCGCCTCAAGAGGGATCACCTCGAACTGGGGATAAGAAAATGTCCCTGTCAGAGTGACGTATGACGGTGTATTCTTTTAAAGATGGAGCTATACCTAAAATATTTAGAAGTCTGATGAAGAAGCCAGAGTTCAAACTACCAGATCCGAAGAAGCCTAAAGAGGTGGATAAGAAGAATGAACCAAATTATTGCCCATACCACCGGTTGCTTCAGCACACTATAGAAACATGCATTGTCTTTAAAGATTGGCTTGAGAGGAACCTTAATGAAGAAAACATAGCAATCCAAAAAGAATATTTAGGAGAACCTGAAAAAGGTTCCATAAATATGATTTCGGTCGAGCCAATCTCTCCGATTTATCCATTTGCTGGAATAGATGGATGAAGTATGAATTTGGATGAACTCAAGAGGGTCCTTAATCAAATATAAGATCCATCAAAACAATCTTCTGAAAATACCGAAGAAGAATGGAATGAGTTCTGGAGCAGATCATCCAAGAAGATACTGAACAAGATCTAGTCTGCATCAAAACAAGCCGTCATTTAGAGTCCGCAGCATACCAAGCCCGAGAAGAAAGTTTCGTCAGAAGATCCGTCATCTTTGATGACAAAGAAGAAGAAGAAAAGTGTCACAAAAAAGATTGATAGCATGGGGGGTAGGATAGGGGCTGCCTCTACTAGATTAAATTGTCTCGGATTCGGGGAAGAAAATCCTCAAACCCCTGACTTTGTATGATTATCTTTTTGTCCTTCCGAAGTCTTATGAATATAATGATTGTGATTTTGGCTATGTTTTAACTGTTTCTGGTGATAACGTAACTGATTATGACAAATCTAACTTCTATCTCGATCCCTAAAATGATCCTCAAATTGTGTCAGAGTCTGATGAACTGGTTGTCAAGTTCAAAAAAGATATCAATGATGCCGCTTATGATAGCACCGATAACGAGGAGCCAATTCTCAAGCATCACGGTACACCATTTACCATCAACTTAGATCATTCCGACAAAAAGGAAGAGATACCGAAAGATTCAACAATGATATCTCAAGAAGAAGAAATCACCGAAGTTAACTTGAGGAGCGAAAAAGTGTTACCACCAAGAATCGCTCCAATAGACAAATGAAAGCAAATAATGACCCGAGAAGAGATACCCCCACCTCCACCAATGGAAGAACCACATAATCAAGATAAAATCGGAGGATCATACAAAGTAGACTACAATGTGCTAGCTCATCTTAGGAATTTGCCGGCCCGACTAAGCATCTACGTCGCTCTGATCCTATGAAAGGAGATGAGAGTCTCTAGTTACAGCTTTTCTTGACCCAGAAATTTGCTTAGCTTAGTTGACCAAGACTACTTATCAAGGTTGGAGAACTCGTAACTACCACTAAATTTTATATCATCGACGTCGAGACCTTTTTTAACGCTCTATTGGGACGACCGTGGATTCATGAGCACAATATGGTTCCATCAAATATCTCAAAGATGGTCAAGAAAATTGCATCAAAGGAGACCTACAACCATTTTCAGTGGATGAAGTTGGTATCCATGAAGATGCTGCCTACTACGCGCCTCCAAAGAAGACTGTCTTCACTCGTGTAGTTATCACAAAAAAAGATGAAGATACAAAAGAATTACAAAGAGGAGGCCATTCAACTCCGCTTCAACGATCTTCCACCAATCCCTTACAACGAGTTGGTGGAGGTTCTTTTAGTTTGCCCAACTAAGGTCGACGCCGGGGACGTGGACGAAGAAGGATCAATTTAATTGTTGAACGAACTAGGCCAACCATCAACGTTGGTGATGAAAACAGTTTGAAGACAAGATAATGATGACAAGACGAAAGAAACCTCAGTACGAGATATCCTTAGAAGATACAGAAAAGAGTAAATATGAAACAATATATGGTTGGATAAACCACTATGTGAATACTATGACACTTACTCCGATTCTCCCTTAAAAGGTCAAGAGTTTAGAGATCAAGGAAGTCTGTAGTGTTGGTTCAAAACCGATCAAATTTTACTGTGCTTCTACCTATACTAAGCTTGAAAAACATGTAAATTTGGATGATGATTCTAATGAATTAATGGAATTGTCATTTGGTTACTTCTCACCTTGTGTTCAAAAGTTAATTCAATAGGGACACTTACCAAAACAAATGCCAAAAGATAAATTTCAACTTTTTGAAAAATTATGGAATGGTAAAAGTCGAACTCCAAATTCAAAAGAGGGTTTCGCATTTGGTATAGTTGGATCTGTCGATGATTCTGAATTTTGCATGGTTTGTACTGGTGAGTCGGAAGAGGATTGCCTCAATATAAAGGATGACTCTACTGATCAACCAATAGAAGATGCTCCGCCAGAATTTGAGGAGAAAATTAAATCTACTATTGATGAATTGAAAGATATTAACCTCGAGACTGAAGAACAACCCTGACCTACATTTATAAGTTCTCTACCCAATGACGAAGAGTCTACAAAATTGATCAATTATTAACAGAATTCAAAGATTGCTTCACATGAAGCTACAATGAAATGTCAGGAATGTTCGTAGAAGTTGCAGTCCATAAACTCAGGGTGGACAAGAATATAACCCCAGTAAAACGAGCTCCCAAGAGAATGCACCTTGAATTAGAACAACAAGTTGTCACCGAGGTGAATAAATTAATAGACGCCAACCTTATAAAAGAAGAGCAGTACCCCATATGGTTGGCTAATATTGTACCTGTTAGGAAGAAGAATGGAGAGATTAGTGTTTGTGCTGATTTTAGAGATTTGAACAAGGAATGTCCAAAAGATGAGTTTCCACTTCCCATACTAGAGATGATGATGGATATCGCTCCAACACATGAAATTTTCTCCTTCATGGATGGATTGTAAGGATACAACCAAATCAAGATGGCTCCCGAGGATGCAGCACTGACAGCCTTCAGAACACCGATTATAATTATATGATACAGTGATGACGTTCGACCTAAAGAACGCCGGAGCAACATATCAGCGTGCAATGACAAATATTTTTTATGACCTCATTCACAACTAAGTAGAACTCTACGTAGATGATTTGGTCATCAAAAGAAAACAAAAAATAGACCATTTGTACGATTTGAGGATTGTGTTCGAACGGTTACGACGATATAACTTTAAAATGAACCCCTTAAAGTGCGCATTTTGTGTTACCTTTGAGAAATTTCTTGGATTCGTTGTCCATCATCGGGGAATTGAGATTGTCCCGGATAAAATTAAAGCTATCTTGGAAATGCCTCCTCCTAAAACTTTGAAGCAACTACATTCCTTCCAGGGGAAGTTGGCATATCTGAGACGCTTTATTTCTGATCTCTCAGGTAGGTATCAGCCTTTCTCAGCGTTAATTTAAAAGGATGCAAAATTTATTTGGGAAGAGAAATGCAGCGGGCTTTTGAGGACGTCAAACAATATTTAATGACACCTCCTGTCTTGGCAGCCCCTATCTCAGGGAAACCTCGGATACTTTATACTGCGGCCTTAGATGACTCTCTTGGAGCCCTCTTAGCTCAAGTCAATTATGAGGGTAAGGAATATGCACTCTAATACTTGAGTTGTCGCCTAATACCAACAGAGATAAGGTGTCCATCCATTGAGAAGCAGTGTCTGGTGTTAATTTTGTCGCCGAAAAGCTTAGACATTACATGCTTTCTCATAAGATTATCCTAAATTTGAAAGTTAATCCGTTGTAATATATGATGACCCGACCGACACTCTCCGAATGTATAGCAAGATGGTTAATGATCTTATTGCAATTTGATATAAATTGTGGTTCCCCTCCTTGCTATCAAAGGACAGATACTAGCAGACTTTCTCGTTGCACACCCACTGCTAGCTGGGTCCTCTCTCAACAACAGTTCCCAGACGAGGAAATGGAACTCTCCAGTGCGCAATGCTGGGAGATGTACTTCGACGGTGCCTTGTCAGCCAGAAAAGACAAAGGATCAGACATAGTTATACCAGGCAAAGCAGGGATCGGTTTGATCTTTATGACACCAGACAAGGGCATGTTAAGGTTCACATACCACCTGACAGAGTCGTGCACTAACAATGAAGCATAATATGAAGCTTTAATCACCAGATTGGAAATGGAAATCTTAATGGATATAACAAACATTGCCATCTATGGTGACTCTCAACTCATCATCCAGCAAGTCGCCGGACAATACAAAATTATGAAACCAAGGTTAACAGAATACCATCAGTACGTGATGAAGCTCCTTGAGCAGATTCCTGATGTAAATTTCTACCAGATTCTTAGGGGAGATAATGCCCATGCTGACGCTCTAGCAAAACTTGCTAAGGAAATAGCATGTCCCCCGGAGGATTCCATTGAAGTCACTGTGCAAGGAAAACGAGTCTTGTCCCAGATTGACTTTGAAACTCTACACAAGCTTGGAAAAGAAGAAACAACAAATACAGTTGTAGACATCAAAAAGATTAGCGCAAGCAAGCCATTAATAGAATATTTGCATACTAGAAAGCTGGCAGAAGACAAGTCTGAGGCGCACCACATAACAAGAAGGGCCATCTCTTACGCCCTGATGGGAAATGTTGTCTACAGAAGATCATTTGACCAGATGTGGCTACGGTGTTTGAACAAAGCCGAAGCACAAAATATTGTCAAAGAGGTACAAGCCGGATTGTGTGGCGCTCACTAGTCAGAGCCAAAAATGAAAATGAAGATCAAAAAACTCGGATATTATTGGCTAGCAATGATGTCTGATTGCATGGATACAGCCAAAAAATGTCATTAATGCCAAGTGCATGGGGTGGTCTTACACCAGCCTTCGAATGTGCTACACCTAACTGTTGCCTCATGGCCATTTGAGTGTTGGGGCATGGACATAATAGGTTTGATAGACCCTCCATCCTCCAAAGTACACAAGTTTATACTTGCCGATACATATTACTTTTTCAAATGGGCAGAGGCAGTACCGTTACGTAAGGTTATGACACAACACATCCTTCAATTTTTCAAAAGTCAAGTCGTCTACCATTTCAGAGTACCACGAATAATAATTTCCGAAAATGGGACAGCTTTCAAAAGCACAAAGATCAATAATTTTATTAAAAGACATGGGATAGATTGGAGATACTCTATGATTTACTATCTCAAAGCAAATGGTCTGGCTGGGGCTTTCAACAAAACATTGGTACAGATTTTAAAGAAAACACTCATTGAAAACAAAAGGGATAGGCACAACAAACTATTAGAGGCCTTGTGCGCCTACAGGATGACTTTCAGGACTCTCACTCAGTCTACACCCTATATGCTCGTATATGAAGCTGAGGCCGTGCTACCGCTAGAAATTCAAACACCGTCTCTCAGAGTCACTATTGCCAATCAGCTCACGACAGAAGAAACTGTGAAACTTAGAATTGAAGAACTGGAGCGTCTTAAGGGAAAACAATTAGACACACAACGACATTTAGAGCTTTACTAAGCAAAGATGGTACAAGCCCATGACAAATTGGTACGCCTAAGGACATTCAAAGTTGGTGACCTCGTACTTGTGCTCAAATGGCCTATTCTTGCACGCTGCAAAATAGGTGAAAAATTCGATCCAACATGGGAGGGACCATTTGTCGTTGAAAAATTCTACACAAGAGGAGCCTACCATTTAGTGGACTTTCAAGGCGAAAGACCCATGTTACCAATAAATGGATGATATCTAAAAATATATTACGTAACCTGATGTCGCTTGCCTCTACTTGCTTTGAAACTTTGAAACTTTGATTGTTTTGGGGTTATCTATGTGGCCAAATGTCCATGACCGGGTCCAAATTCTATAATTAACCTCAATATATAAAAATTTTGAGAAAAAAATTTTAAACTTCAAATTTTCTCCTTTCCACTTTTGAGTATAATGTTCCACAAAAATTTAACAAAACTCATACATAAAGTAAGTGATTCATTTCAATAAGCTAAAATTCACTTCAATAAATACTTTATTTTTTTTTCTTTTTCATGCCAAGTTTCGGTCCACTGGCATTTTTCCTGTCATCTATAGAAAAATGTCGGGACAGGGGTTGATCTTTGCTTTCAAGGATGGTTGGAGCCTCGCACTAAAAGAGGAGATCATTGCTTTCAAGGATGGTTGGTTCCATAGATTTCAACATGGATTTTAATCAAGTTGACTTGGACTAAGAAGGTCCTCTCATGGATGTAGTCAGCTGCAAATAGATAGAGGGATTGCCTTCACTACTGAGGGTGATTGCTAAAGATAATGTATCACACAAATGCAACAACGTGATAACATGGCAAGAGCCGATGGAAGGGCCCAGCCGTTTGTCCTCCATGATAGCTACAATAGTCGGAGGCCTAATAGCCGCCAATAATGAATGACTGCCAAGTACTTCGCTTTGCAGGATGCAACGCAGGAACGCCAGCCGCAAGAAGTAGAGAACTTTTATACGATAAGAACGCAGATGTCAGAGAGAGACGAACCACTTGCTCACCCCTATTCCTAAGGGGCATATTTATGATCCAGACCTCAAAGAAACTTCTGCTAGCCTACCCACCTCGGATGAAGAACCAGGATTTGTGACAGAGTCAGATATATTTTTAGTTTCAGATGTTTTATGCAAGGGTTGTCCGACGTGCAACGTTGAAATATCAGCTGGGACATCAGCCACGGGCGCGTTTGTAGGATGCTCGGATTGCAATGTTCTACATTTACAGTGTTTCAATACATTGGAAGAGTATATCTCTGGCACCGACAGGTCTCAGACTTCAGATTTTATGATGGATGAGCCATACGTCTCTCTGAGGACAGATCAGTATGTACCATGGAGCCCAGGGTCGTACATCTCGCTAGATGCCGAGTCTTGTGTTCCAGATCAACCAGCGCCAGTTTGGGTTACTGTAATTTCTTGAAGGGAGGAACGCCCGAAATAGCTACCGACACCTAGTACGATGGAGTACTACAAGATAAGCAAAGTAAATAAAAGAAATTTTGAATTTTATGAAGAAGTTCAAGGAAAATTCATCAACATACTGGAAGGCGTGGAGCTGTATACCAGGGTCTACTCTGAGAGTGACGAAAGAAGCATTCTGGACTACATCTTTGATTTGACAGATAGAGGTTGAGCGGGCCTTCTCATGGAAAGAACATACTCTGAGCCGAAGAAATGGATGAGAGGAAAAGGGAGAATCATCATTCAGTGTGACTTCTGTTATAACTTCACAAATGACAGACAGGGGAATCCGCCTGTGATCCTCAGACACGGCCAAGTAGATCCACTGCCACCAATGATAAAGTGGATGATCAAAATAATGGTCAAATGGAGTATTCTGTCTGCTACTTTCATTCCTAATAGTTGTATTATCAACATCTACGAAAAGGGTGATTGCATTCCTCCACACATTGATCATCATGATTTTGTAAGACCCTTCTGCACAGTCTCATTTCTGAGCAAGAGCAATATTTTATTTGGGAAAGAAATTGATATCGTCGGCCTTGGTGAGTTCAGAGGTTCTGTGGAGATTCCTCTACCAGACAGTTCAATGCTCTTTCTTAAAGGAAACGGTGTAGATGTCGCCAAATATTGCATTCTAGGGGTACAACACTGTAGGGTGTTTGTGACTTTTCACAGAATGGATGCCAGCAAAATACCATATGGATTCCGGTCGGACCCGGAACTGGAAGAGCTACTGTCGTACAAGCTATGAAAGGGTTGTACCTCTAAGTACATGCAAAGGGACTCTTATACTAGAGCATGATTTAGAAGGTCTGCTTGATCAGGAGCTCATTATACTTGGTACAGATGGTTTGAGGGTTCACTTTTTTATATAGCAACATGATATGTATCTGGTATACTCAGCCTACAATGTATTCATGGCATGAGATGTTTTGAATGTACTTCGACATGGACTATAAATTGTATCTTTTTAGGAGTCAGCCTATGTTCGATCTATAACAACTTTATTGAAGAAGATTAATGGAGTTTTCTCTGAGAAATGTGCCTTTTTTGTCAGTTACCTTTTTGTGCGATGGATGAAAGCCACAAACCACACGTTGGTTCAGAATTTCAATGAACAAAGAATGAAACAACAAATCTTTAACAATAAATAAATTTTAAATAAAAATAATCACCAATAAATAACAACAAAACAAATTTCTTTTGAAAGTCAACCAACTAAAATTAAACTTTAAAAACATATTTTGAAAAATTAAATGCGATAAAAATAACAAGAAAATAAAATGAATCTATTGAGTGGATTCTCTCTTTTTCAGAGTTTCTTACTCTTTGTGCGTGCAGCACAACCACCTTTATCTGCACTAACTCTCTTCACATCCTCACAGAATTTCACATTCTGCACAAAACCCCACAAAGCTCTACAAATTTCCTTCAACAAAATTAACCTTTTCACACACATTTCTGTAAATTCAACATCACAAACTCTCTACAATGTTTTCATATGACTCTTGGGGGCAATACCCAAATTTTGACTCCCCATATCCGAGGATTGGTATAAGGCCCCTCCCACCACGACTTCCAATTCTCTACTCACACCTTTTGAGAAAGGAGTAAGACTCCCTTTTATGGAACATCGCATCCTATTCTTAACATTTTAAGATTGGGGTAAGTCCTCTCTACGGTTTCCAATTCTCTACCTACACCTTCAGGATAGGAGTAAGACTCCCCTTTATGGAACATCACAACCTATTCTCAACCTTTCGAGATTGGTGTAAGGCCCCTCTAATGGCTTCCAATTCTCTACCTACATCTTCGAGATAGGAGTAAGACTCCCCTTTATGGAACATCGCATCATATTCTCAACCTTTCGAGATTGGTGTAAGGCCCCTCCACGGCTTCCAATTCTCTACCTACACCTTCAGAATAGGAGTAAGACTCCCCTTTATGGAAAATCGCATCCTATTGTCACCCTTTCGAAATTGGTGTAAGGCCCCTCCATGGCTTCTAATTCTCTACCTACACCTTCAGGATAGGAGTAAGACTCCTCTTTATGGAACATCGCATCCTATTCTCAGCCTTTTGAGATTTGTGTAAGGCCCCTCCATAGCTTTTAATTCTCTACTTACATCTTCGAGATAAAAGTAAGACTCCCCTTTATGGAACATCGCATCCTATTCTCAACCTTTCGATACTGGTGTAAGGCCCCTCCACGGCTTCCAATTGTCTACCTACATCTTCAAGATAAGAGTAAGACACCCCTTTATGGAACAATGACCGCGACTTTATATATGCTTGAAAATATAAGTATTTAATACTACTGCTAAAAGATTTAATTCCTCAGCAACTGTACTAAAAATTTAATAACACTTATAGATTCGATAAATATGGATGTAATAAATATTCAATAATTGTAAAGTCACACTTATCAATGCAATTATACGTATTGCTCAAGTAATATATGGCTCTAATGGAGTCCTAGATATCAATCCCACAGAGAGTAAGATTAGAACTACGAACAAAGATTTTAGAAAAGCAATACTTTAATCACAACAACAAAGTTCAATTTGATTATCTGTCACTAATAGGCTATTGAAATAATTATGTAATTTTAATAACTATTAAATAAATAATTATGTTAATGAAGGTTCGAATGTGATATTCAATATATAAGAAAGCATCATTATCCTTGTAAAAAAATTATAGTGAATTGATAAAGTGAGTTAGTTCAAATTATATTTTGCTAAATAGTACCATATCCATTCTTTACCCTTTGGTCAAGGCATAAAGAACATTGATTAATCCTACGCTTGTTTATTGAATCTGTGGCTAGGCTCAGAGGATACCTGCTCTCACTTCGGAGCTCCCACGTTCCCCTCACCTGAGGGCTAACATCTACCTTCAGCACCCCAACAATAAGACCGAATTAGGTATTTTAGTCTGTCACTCTAAAATCTCCAATTCTACGCCCAATAATTTTATTTCCCTATTTATTTGCACTCAGCTTCTAAGGGCTTTGACCTCTTTGAATCATGAATGTAATCTTCACTTTAGTTGTAAAACTGAACATATTTTAACTAATCAATTATATTTTGCCAAATAGTACCATATTTATTCTTTACCCTTTGGTCAAGGCATAAAGAACATTGATTAATCCTACGCTTGTTTATCATACCTATTCTTTACCCTTTGGTACAGACATAAAGAACATTGACTAATCCTATGCTTGGTTACCGATGAGCATACCTATTCTTTACTCTTTGGTCAAGGCATAAAGAACATTGACTAATCCTATGCTTGTTTACTGAATTTGCGGCTAGGCTGGGAGGATACCAGCTCTCACTTTGGAGCTCCCACGTTCCCCTCACCTGAGTTCTTTACCCTTTGGTCCAGGCATAAAGAACATTGAGTAATCATATGCTTGTTTACTAAATCCGAATTCTTTACCCTTTGGTCCAGACATAAAGAACATTGACTAATCTTATGCTTGTTTGCTAAATTCGTATTTACCCTTTGGTCCAAGCATAAAGAACATTGACTAATCCTATGCTTGTTTATTGAATCTGCGATACCCTTTGGTCCAGACATAAAGAACATTGACTAATCCTATTCTTGTTTATTGAATCTGTGGTCCCTTTGGTCCTGGCATAAAGAACATTGACTAATCCTACGCTTGTTTACTGAATCTGCGGCTAAGCTGAGAGGATACCGGCTCTCACTTCGGAGCTCCCACGTTCCCCTCACCTGAGGGCTAACATTTACACTTCAGCACCCAAATTATAGGACCGAATTAGGGATTTTAGTCTGTCACTCTAAAATCTCCAATTCTGCGTCCGATAATTTTATTTCCCTATTTATTTGCACTCTTTCCACTCTAAAATCTCCAATTCTACGCTCGATAATTTTTATTTCCCTATTTATTTGCACCAAACTTCTAAGGGCTTTGACCTCCCTGAATCTTGGATGTAATCTTCACTTTAGTTGTAAAACTGAACATATTTTAACAAATCAATTATATTTTGCCAAATAGTACCATATCTATTCTTTACCCTTTCGTCAAGGCATAAAGAACATGGATTAATCCTACGCTTGTTTACTGAATCTACGGCTAGGCTGAGAGGATACCGGCTCTCACTTCGAAGCTCCCACGTTCCCCTCACCTAAGGGCTAACATCTACACTTCAACACCCAAAAGATAGGACCAAATTAGGGTTTTTAGTCTGTCACTCTAAAATCTCCAATTCTACGCCCGATAATTTTATTTCCCCATTTATTTGCACCCAACTTCTAAGGGCTTTGACCTCCTTGAATCTTGGATGTAATCTTCACTTTAGTTGTAAAACGCAACATATGTTAACAAATCAATTGGCCAGATTGAATGTAAATTAAGATCGAAGTGAAAAGATCATCATAATTTCTTAAACATTTTCATGGCTTCACCAAATCATCATTTCAAAAATCTCAAGACAAGGAGAAAGACAGAGAAAACTACTCAGATCTCATGAGGAAAACACAATAAAACTTGGAACCCATATATAAAATCAAAGTCATACAAACTACAACAATAAATAAACTTATCTCTACTTTCTCCCCAAGAAAACTCCTCGAAGTTCCTCTAAATCTCTTCATTTCCTTACAGCACACAAAATTCCTCTTCGAAGAGGCAAGGAGGAGAAATCTTTCACTTTCCCTCCACTCTTACATTCTCTCGAAGAATTCCTCACAATTTAGACTCTCTACACTTGTTTCACACTTCAATTTTGAGTGTCCCCCCTTCTATTTTTGGCCAAAGTCTTCTTTTTAAAGATGTGGGTGAGCTTTCCCAAGAGTTTCCTAAACATCCCTTCAAAATTTGTCCTCATCCAAAGCCTAGTTGATCATAACCACAGAGCTCGCCGTCGGCGGCCTTGAGGGAGCTGTCGGCGGACCTTCTTAATGAATTAATTTTGGAGTCTCGGCAAAATTTCTCCGTCAGCGGGGCCGATGGTGTCGTCGGCGGGGTCGATGGCGTCATCGGTGCCTTAGTTCAATTATTACATTTTGGTCCTTTTCGCTTCAAATTCGCACCTCTTTGCATCTTTTTACTCCAATGACCCTAATTCATCATTCCTCGAACAAAATATCAAAAATGCCTTTCTTTTAAGTGCAATATCATAAAAAACAGTATAAAATATGTATGAAAATCTCAACATTATTTCCTTCTTTAAAGTGAAATATCATCAATATTAGTATAAAATAGGTATGAAAATCTCAACATATTTTCCTTTGAAGGGCAATATCATCAAAAATAGTGTAAAATAGGTATGAAAATCTCAACATATTTTCCTTTGGTCAGATTCCCCAAACTTAACTATTACTTGTCCTCAAGTAATTTTAGTACTATATAAAAGTTATGATATATTGTAGTATAGTTTTAATTTAAACATACTATAAGTTTGATTTAAATAAATATCATAGTAAGATTTTCAANTTGATATTTATTACGCCAGATAAGGGTATGTTGAGGTTTTCGTACCCCCTGACGGAGCCGTGCACTAACAATTTAGCAGAATATGAAGCCTTAATCACCGGATTGGAATTGGCAATCTCAATGGATATAACAAACATTGCCATTTTCGGTGATTCTCAACTTGTCATCCAGCAGGTCACCGGACAATACAGAATTCTGAAACCAAGATTAGCAGAATACCATCTATACGTGATGAGGCTCCTGGAGTAGGTTCCTGAGGTGACCTTCTACCGGATTCCTCGGGGAGATAATGCTCATGCCGATGCTTTAGCAAAACTCGCTAAGGAAATGACGTGTCCCCCGGAGGATTCCATCGAAGTCACGGTGCAAGGAAGACGAGTCTTGTCTCGAAGCGACTTTGAAACTCTACACAAGCTTGGAAAAGTAGAAACAGNAAGTCACGGTGCAAGGAAGACGAGTCTTGTCTCGAAGCGACTTTGAAACTCTACACAAGCTTGGAAAAGAAGAAACAATAAATATAGTCGCAGACATGAATGAAGATTGGCGCAAGCCATTAATTGAATATTTGCATACTGGAAAGCTGCCAGAGGACAAGTCTGAAGCGCATCATATCACAAGAAGGGCCATGTCTTACGCC
>JXCR01104995.1:338388-407711 GCA_002079205.1 Phalaenopsis hybrid cultivar | reverse complement strand
CTTGAAACACCACTAAGCCCAATTAGGATTAAAAATTTGGCTAAGTGTTCAAATTACATCAACTTGCCCTTTAGGGAAATTCACTCACATAATTCTCAAATTAAATTATAAATGATAATTACCCCTTTCTTAGGGATAATTAAGACATCAATGTTCACTGAGCATTAGAAGTATTTACAGAATGATACATTAAGCAACATAATAAGTTTAAAAGGACTCGAGGCTTTTCATTAGTTGGTGAGAGGGAGGCATGGACCTGCTTCCTCCTCCTAACTTGTTGAATACCTCAGAGGTCTATTAAACTTAATATACCTTGTTTAATGAAATCATCCTTAATTAAACTTTTAAGGACTCACCAGAATACAACATAGAGTTAAGGAGGCCACCAGAAATTTACTTTTCCTGCTCTTCATAAATGTCCTCACATGCATTTTTAAGTTTCAGGTGGTGGAACTAGAAGACTCGCTAGGTACGCTTTTACAGTTTATAGTACAGTCTTTCTTGTCCCTTTTTCTTACATGCTTTATTCTTACGTTGTTTCTTTTTATACTTGCATTTGCCTACATGTATGAAAAACAACAGAAACTTGCATGTTAACCAAAACAACAAACCCAAGGCAAAAACAAAAATCAACCAAGATAAAATTCACCGCCACAACATCAAAATATAAAACAACTCAAAATTTAAATCACAAACATCACAAAAAAAAAAAACTATAACTTCAACTAAACTAAGACATCTCTACTGGGTGATCGGGAATCCCTCAAAGGAGGTAACCTATGGTTGCTAACGAGGCTTCCCACGGTTTAAATGAAATTATGGAACTCATTAAATTGAGTTTAGTAAGTTCATTTGGACTAAGTGAATCGAATAGAAAATAATGGTGCCGGAACGAGGGAACCGTAGGATCCTAACCGGTGTCGCTTTAATCAACTTTAATATGCCCTCATAAAATTTAAAGAACTTCAACCATAGGGCCACCTGATTTGACACTATAACTTGACACACTAGAAAACTTGAACTCATCATGGCAAGGAGCTTGGAGCTAACATGGTGGGCAGCACGGCCATCTTCAATAGCAAAACCTGTCTTCCCCAGCTAAACTATTCTCCCTTCCTTAGACTTAAACAACAAAGCCATAGGACTTCGAGGTTGTCTGCCTAGTGCAACATAAATCCTCACCTCATTTTTAGAGCATAGCCCTGCTATACAATATAAGCCCTAACTCGTCTTAGGATTCCGAGGTTGTCGTTTGTTAATAGCCCTGCTATACAATATAAGCCCTAACTCGTCTTAGGATTCCGAGGTTATCGTTTGTCATGACCTAAATCCTCACATCTTCCTATACAATATAAGCCCTAACTCGTCTTAGGATTCTGAGGTTGTCATTTGTCACAACCTAACTTCGAGGTTTCTTGCTTATGCAATGTAAATCCTCACATCATCTTTAGGCCTTTGTATAGCTCTATACAATATAAGCCCTAACTCGTCTTAGGATTCCGAGGTTGTCGTTTGTCATGACCTAAATCAATTAAACAACCAAGCCATAGGATTTTGAGGTTGTCTGCTTATGCAACATAAATCCTCACCTCATCTTTAGGCCTTTGTATAGCTCTGTTGTACTAAGCCCTAACTCGTCTTAGGATTCCGAGGTTGTCGTTTGTCACGACCTAAATCCTCACATCATTAGGATTCCGAGGTTGTCGTTTGTCATGACCTAAATCCTCACATCTTTCAGGCTATTTGTGTGATAGTGTCTTAGGATTCCGAGGTTGTCGTTTGTCACGACCTAAATCCTCATATCTTCCAGGCTATTTATGTGATCATTTCACACGAATGTAAGCCCTAACTAATGNGGTAGGTCCAGTGAAGCCAATTTTTTATTAGGCATATCCTCAAGCTTCTCCTCACTTTCATATTTTTTTCTTACTTTTCTTTTCTCTTTTATATTTTTCCTTTATTTTCAGGGATTGTATTCCATCCATTTTTTTTTCCTTTTTCAAGTGAGGATTACTATATCTGGATAGCCTTTAATGATTTTGAACATCACCTTTCTTTCCCTAAATTTGAAACTCAAAGCATTCCTTTGCCTTATAAATATTTCATAGTTTTTACATCATTAAGCCCCAATCTTTACTTCACAAATCATTTCTAAGATTCTTAATATTTCAAAATATAGTTTTCTTTACTTTAAATAGTTAACTATAGTCATACTTCAAAATATAGTTTCCTTTACTTTAAATAGTTAACTATAATCTTATTCTCTTATACTGAATATCTTAAGTTACAAAATTATTTTTCATTACAAAAACATTTCTTTAAATCTACCATAATATTTAAATAGCTACAAAATATAGTTTCCTGAACTAAATTCACTACATAAAATCATATTAAAATTTTTTGAAAATATTGAAATAGAGGACATCTAGTAGTTAATCTTTTTCTTCCCTTCCCCAAACTTAAATTTTTCAATATGAAATAATAGAGGTGGAAAGAAAAACTCTAAATATAAATCATACCTCATCATTTTAGGCATTTTCATTATTCTGAAATTTTTGTAGGCCTTCTAAAAATTTCTACTTCACCTGGTCTATAATATTAGGAGTTTTTTACACATAAAAATCATTAAAAAAATTTCTGGGTAATGAAATTTTGAAATAAGTATAAAACTAAAACACTACAAGCATAATATTTCCTAACACAACTACAATACTAAACAAAAAAATTTAAAATGCGAAATAAAAATCACTTTACATTAAAATTCACAAAATACTACTCAATATCTATTAAACTACGCATGCAAATTTAACTATAACACTAACTTTATAAAAAAAATTAAAAATCATCCAAGTACAACGTAATAATAAAAATGAAAGTCCAAATATACATAAACATCCATTTCTATTACAAAAGATCACAGAAATAAAAGTATAAGTACAAGTACATCGATTACATTCCGATATCAAAATCCTAAACAATGTCTTCATCTCCTTGATAAGCAAGTGGATCGGGCTGATACTGAGTATATCGGGGGCACTTAGGAAAAGTAACATCAGGCTCACCTTTATAGTGTCGAGTCTAAGCTTCGTAATAAGCTACCTCAAAATTTGAATGCCTCTAAAGGTACTCACTATCATAATCATGTTGACTTTCTAAACCTCCAATTCTTTCATTTATTAATTCTATGCTCTTCTGCTGCAATGTCAACTCATTCATCAAATCAGTTAGGGTAGGGGAACTAGAAGGTGGAAGGTCATAACTTGTAGAGGGGACATTTCTATGAGGGTTCTTGACTTCTACTCCCAGTTCTCCATTTCTCATGAGATTCATAAGTCTTCAAATTAGCCTTACTAATGTCTTGACTCCTACTTCCAGTTCTCCATTTCTCATGGGATTCATAAGTTTTCAAATTAGCTTTGCTAATGAGATTCATAGGGTAAACCCATTCTTCATCTCCAATTTCCACTCCAGAAAGTTGGCAAAGTGCATAAATAAGGTCAGGATGTCCTAGACCTCCACTTGTTTCACTTCTTGCCGTAGTTAATGTGTTCTTAAAAATAGTTTTTCCTACATTTATATTTCTGTATTCTGAATACAGAAATTCAGAATAGCTCTATCTCTAGTTACCTCACTACGGTGATAAGTCGGTAACAGAGTTGAGGAAATAAAATAGTGTCACGCCTTAGAGGTGCATTCAACATGGAAGCAGAAAAATTTACCCGTTCTCGTTGCTTTATCTTCCATGTTCCTTTCCCATTAGTGAGAAAGTTAATCACATCATTAAGGGGACCTTCCATCGTACTAAAGGATTCATATTGGTAGCTATAAGTGTCTGGAACTTTGTAAAAGGTGTTGATGCGGGCATCAGTAAATTTAGTAGGAAATCTTCGCACTTGAACGATTCCATCTTTAGAGTAGAATACGTTAGTATAGAACTCCTTCAACACATTGCATCAGCTTTATTGGTGGTGTAACAAAAGTTTTCCCACCTCCGCTCGACAATAACTCATTCAATTTCTCATCCCGGGCTCTCAAAAACATGATCTTGTATACACTTCTTTCCTTTAAATACTGAAGTAAATCTTGATTGAGCTTTTGCATTGACAAAGAGAGAGTCGTCAAACTCAATTCGTCTCTTTTGACGTGGAGCCTTTTCAATCTAATCAAATTATAGAAAAATTCCAAAATTTACTTCAAACATGCAAATAATGGCTTCCAATAGTAATTCTAAGAGTTCAACACTAAGTTCCATGAATTTCTTCCCAAATTTTCTTCACATTCTCAAATTTTTTGGATTTCTTTAATGTGGAAGAAATTTACGGTGAAAATCAAATATTTTAAATTTGGAGTGAAGCTCTTATCTAGAGATGATCAAATTCGGGGTCAAAAAGCCTTGAAATTGCCTCCCAATCCAAGATCTCTCAAGCCCTAGGTCAAAAATTGTTTTTTTAGGAGGGCGGGGATGATGAATAGTGGTGGTTGACTAGTCAAAATTGCGGTTAAAGGTGTTTTTTGTGATCTCGCCGTCGGTGGGGTCGATGGCGCTGTCGATGTGCTCTATTGAAATTTAAATAGAACTCTCGGGAAAAATCTGTCATCATCGGCGTCGAGGGCGCCATCGGCGGGCTCTACTGACTTTTGTTCAAATCTTGTATTTTTGCGTGATGACATCCTTTCAATCATTATAGACATAATTTTAAGTGACTAAATGATGTACTTATCACAAATAAACTTTCTCAACACAAAACATCACTTTTATATATAAATTCTAAGGACGTTACATAACACACTTAAGTTTGGTATTTTCTCAACCTCAATACCTTAATTTAGCATCGCAATCCAAGCCACAATACTGAAAACGCTGAAAACAAAACATCCTATGCTTAGTCTCAACTATACAGAGATCTAAAAGCATAATTCTAAAACAAAGCAAATACAAAGTTCAAATCAAATTACATAGATAGACAGACATGTAGTAATATAAATCTACTATTCATCAGATTCAGTACTAGATTCTCCTCTGAGATTACCCATTGATTGCACCTGAACGAAGAGGTTATAGAAGGGTCGGTATGGAAATTCTTCAGTAGAATCCTCTTCTATTAATTTCATCCTCCTCATCAGTCGGGTATGGAAATTCTTCAGTAGAATCCTCTTCTATCAATTTCATCCTCCTCATCAGTCGTATCGAACTATCTTTAAATGTCTAGAGTGCTCAAAATGTGCTTTCATCCTCCAGTCTAGATGACCGAAGAAATCAGAGATATTATTAATTGCATTCATGACATTTTGTACCTCCTTCTCCAATTTCATGATTCGGCACAAGATCACTAGAGTCTTGTCAGGAATTAAGGGTTGAACTGGCAGTGAATTCTGAGATGATTGATCTACTATAATAGCCATGTCATTTTCATCTTCAAAAGATGAGAATCTCTTAGTTGGGTCCAAAGGCTTCCAAGGTAGAAGTACCTTTTCCCAATTTTTGTAGGATACTTGGAACTGATTGCAAAGTGAGAAAATAGTGGAAGGGTGTCCAAGCCCATAAGTTGATTCATGAACGATTAGGCCCAAAATCTACTTCACAAATATTGATCCAATATTGATCGGCAATCCCATTTGGAAGTAATAATTCAAAATAGCACTTTCTTTAGAAACTGTACCGATCTTCATTGTCGGTAACAGTTTCACAAAAATGAAAAAGTGCCAATGTTTCGAAACGGGATTTAAGAGTGTCGCAGAAAAAACTAACATACACGTTTTCTCTCATTTCCCAGTCTTCAGTTTCATCCATTAAATATTGGTAAATTTCATATATCTGGTTTCTTATTAGGACAAAGTTGGAATAGTGGCAGACAAGAATGTTCTCGATCATGTATAATTCATTGATTCATGCAAGTGTGAAAGTGATCCATCTACCTCATACATAAACGACTCCTTGGTTGATTCCATGTAAATTTGCATAAAATTCTTTCACCACAGGAACAACCACAACGGCGGTAGTATAGCATAGCACTTCCCATCTTTACCGCACTATCATCTCTTCAATTTCCATAGAGGGATTATTCAATCCTTGAATTACAAATCCTCGTTCCTTGATCAATCTTTTCTTCATCAGTAACTTGTTGAATATTTGCCGCGCTTCCGCACTAATAAACTTTCGCCATTTGAAAACTTGCATTTTGGGATTATCTGGGGAATTGGATGCCATAGGAATGAAATTGGTGGAGTTTCACTTCATTTTTTTTTTGGGAAATATGACTTTAGGAATCAAATTAAAGAGTTTAAAAGGGCAACTCCCACCCAAAAACTGCCAAAAACCGCCATTCAAACTCCCGAAACAGTCATCTTGCCGGTCTCGCCGTCGGAGTGGTCGAGGGCACCTTCGGCGAGCCTCTATATTTATTTTGCCTAGACTCTCGGGAAAAACCCCGCCGTCGGCGCCCAAGGAAAAAATTGCATAGTTTCACTCTGGTCCGAATGCGTTCCAATTTTTCTTTATGGATCCAATTCTTATGATGATTTAAGGGTAAATAAGAGTAGTAGAGCTTAATACTTCAACAAAATAACAATAATTTCAAATAAAAACTACTATAATTGTAATAAAAATAAAGATAACTATGGGTTGTCTCCCATAAAGCGCTTGGTTTAACGTCGTCAGCCCGACCTATTCAGGTGTTATTCAGGTTGACCCCATAAGTCAAATAACAACTACTATAATTGTGAATAAAGTAAAAATAAAGGTTGCCTCCCATAAAGTGCTTGGTTTAACGTCGTCAGCCCGACCTATTCAGGTGTTATTCAGGTCGACCTCCCATAAAGCGCTGGTTTTAACTTCATCAGCTCGACCTGTTCAGATGTTATTCAGGTTGACTGATCATTAAAACCTCTTTAAAATTTGGTCTTTTACCCTCAAAATATTGTTTCAATTTGTGTCCATTTACTTTAAATTTATTTCCAGTCTTCGATCTTCAACTCCTCCGTAAGTATAAACTTGAGTCACAGTAAAGGGTCCTAACCAACGAGACTTCAATTTCCCAAAGAATAACTTCAGTCTAGTATTGCAAAGCAAAACTTCGTGTCCTGGTTTAAAGTTCTTTTGGTTAATCTTCCGATCATGCCATAACTTTAGTTTCTCCATATAAATTTTGTCATTATCATAAGATTCATTTCTTAATTCTTCCAATTCATTTAATTGTAATAATCTCTTCTTACAAGCATCTTTCAAATTATAATTAAATTCTTTAATCGCCCAACTGTAACAATCTCTTCTTACCAGCATTTTTCAAATTATAATTGAATTCTTTAATCGCCCAATATGTTTTATGCTCCAATTCTACTGGTAAGTGACAAGTCTTTCCAAAAATTAGTCTGTAAGGAGTCAATCCAATAACCAATTCTACTGGTAAGTGACAAGTCTTTCCAAAAATTAGTCTGTAAGGAGTCATTCCAATATGAGTTTTATAAGTCTTCTTACCAGCGTCTTTCAAATTATAATTGAATTCTTTAATCGCTCAATATGCTTTATGCTCAAGCATCTTTCAAATTATAATTGAATTCTTTAATTGCCCAACATGCTTTATGCTCCAATTCTACTCCAAGAAATTATAATTGAATTCTTTAATCACCCAATATGCTTTATGCTCCAATTCTACTAGTACGTGGCAAGTCCTTCCAAAAATCAGTCTGTAAGGAGTCATTCCAATAGGAGTTTTATAAGCAGTCCTGTAAGCCAAAAATTTAGNAAGTGACAAGTCTTTCCAAAAATCAGTTTGTAAGGAGTCATTCTAATAGGAGTTTTATAAGCAGTCCTGTGAGCCCATAATGCAATATCCAATCTAGTGGACCAATCTATTCTACTAGGGTTTACAGTCTTTTCAAGTATTTGTTTAATCTCTCTATTACAAACTTCAGCTAATCCACTAGTTTGAGGGTGATAAGCAGTAGATATTTTATGAATAGTATTAAATTTTTCTGCCAATCTTTGAATATATTTATTCCTAAAATTGGATCCTCCGTCAGTAATAATCATCTTAGGCATTCCGTAACTAGTGAAAATATTTTTCCTTAAAAATTTTAAAACACTTTTAACGTCACAGCGAGGTAAAGCTTGTGCTTCAATCCACTTAGAGACATAGTCTATTGCAATTAATATATATAAGCTCAAATGAAGGAATAAATGGTCCCATAAAATCTAATCCCCAAACGTTAAAGATCTCAACTTATGGTAAAGCTTGTGCTTCAATCCACTTAGACACGTAGTCTACTGCAATTAATATATATAAGTTCACAAATGAAGGAATAAATGGTCCTATAAAATCTAATCCCCAAACATCAAAGATCTCAACTTCCGATATGAAATTTAGAGGCATTTCATTTCTTCGAGATATATTGCCTATTCGTTGACATCGATCACAAATTTTTATATATCTATAAGCATCTCTAAATATAGTAGGCCAATAAAATCCAGCTTGTAAATTTTTAANTTAGTATCAAGTCTAGTGGACCAATCTACTCTACTAGGGTTTACAGTCTTTTCAAGTATTTATTTAATCTTTATATTAGAAACTTCTGCTAACCCACTGGTTTGAGGATGATTGGCAGTAGAGATTCTATGAATAATATTAAATTTTTTTGTCATTCTCTATATGTATTTATTTCTAAAATGGGATCCTCCGATAGTGATAATCATTCTAGGCATTCCGTAAACACTTTTAGCATCACAATAAGGTAAAACTTGTGCTTCAATCCACTTAGAAATGTAGTCTACTGCAATTAATATATAAAAGTTCCCAAATTAAGTAATAAATGGTCCCATAAAATCTAATCCCTAAACATCAAAGATCTCAACTTCTAACATGAAATTCAGAGGCATTTCATTTTTTCTAAATATATTGCTTACTCGTTGACATTGATCACAAGTTTTTTTGTATCTATAAACATCTCTAAAGATAGTAGGCCAATAAAATCCAGCTTATAAAACTTTATATGTTTTTTATCATCCCAAAATGTCCTCCAAATTCAGAATCATGACATTTCTAAATGATTAGCTCAGTTTCTTCAAAAGGTACACATCTTCTCATAATCAGATCCTTATGTTATTTATATAAATATGCTTTTGNTAAAATCTAATCCCCAAACGTCAAAGATCTCAACTTCCAATATGAAATTTAGAGGCATTTCATTTCTTCTAGTATATTGCCTACTCGTTGAAATCAATCACAAGTTTTTATATATCTATAAACATCTTTAATATGGTAGGCCAATAAAATTTAGCTTGCAAAATTTCATAAGCACTTTTATCAATTNAGGCATTTCATTTCTTCTAGATATATTGCCTACTCGTTGACATTGATCACAAGTTTTTATGTATCTGTAAACTTATCTTAAAAGAGTAGGTCAGTAGAATCCAGCTTTTAAATTTTATAAGNTTCAGAATCATGACATTTCTGAATGATTAGCTCTGTTTCTTCATAAGGTACACATCTTCTCATAATCAGATCTTTACATTGTTTATATAAATAAAGCTCATCCCAAAATTATGTTTTCGCATCATGAATAAATTTCCTTTGTTGTTGCAGTGTCAGCATAGGTGGCAAAATATTACTTACAAAATAGTTAACAATATCAACATATCATGATATTTTTCACTCATTAATATTATAAATTTGTTCATCAGGGAAATTGTCTATAATTTCATTATCAGTGTCAAATAATACATGATTTTCTAATCTGGACAAATGATCAGCAAGTTGATTATCAGTTCCCTTTCTATCAATAACCATAAGATCAAATTCTTGCGTCAATGGTATCCATCTAATCAACCTTGGTTTGACATACTTTTTTGTATCAGATATTTAATAGCAGAGTGATTAATATGCACAATACATTTAGCTCCAATTAAATAAGATCTGAATTTATCTAAATCATACACAATGGCCAATAACTCTTTTTCAGTAACAGTATAATTAATTTGTGCATCATTAAGTGTTTTACTAGCGTAGTATATAACTTTAAAAATCTATTCATACCTTTGTCCAAGAACACTCCAATAGCATAATCACTAGCATCACACTTCAATTCAAATGGTTTCTCCTAGTTAGGTGAAACTATAATAGGGGCTGTGATTAATTTTTTTAATAACTCAAAGGAATTTAAACAGCTTTCAGTAAATTCAAATTTCTTGTCCTTTTCTAAAAGTTGGATAGAGGTTTGGTAATTTTTGAAAAATCTTTAATAAAACGCCTGCAAAATCCAACATGTCCAAAAAAACTCTTAACCTCTCTTACATTAGTAGGTGTTAGTCATGTCCAAGAAAATTCCTAACCTTTCTTACATTAGTAGGAGGTGTTAATTTAGATATAACTTAGATTTTTGCAGGGTCTGCTTCCATACCATCTTCTGAAATTTTATGCCCTAACACAATTCCTCCTGCAACCTTTTACGGGTCTGCTTCCATACCATCTTTCGAAATTTTATGCCCTAACACAATTCCTCCTGCAACCATCAATTGACATTTCTCCCAATTCAGAACCAAACTAGTCTTTTCGCATAAATCCAAAAAAATTTTCAAGATATTTTAAGCATGCGTCAAATGATGTTTCAAATACAGAGAAATCATCCATAAATACTTCTAATCCATCATCAATTAATTCACAAAATATGGACATCATACATCTCTAGAATGTTGCAAGTGCATTACATAATCCGAAAGGCATTCTTCGAAAGCAAAAACAAAAGGACTAGTAAATGTTGTCTTTTCTTGATCCTCAAGAGCAATAGAAATTTGATGGTAATCGGTATATCCATCTAAAAAAAAATTTGTGCCTAGCATGTCTATCTACTGTTTGATCTAAAAAGGGTAAAGGGAAGTGATATTTCCTAGTGGCATTGTTTAATTTANTACATTGTTTATATAAATAAGGCTCATCCCAAAAATATGCTTTCGCATCATGAATGAATTTCCTTTGTTATTACAGTGTTGTTTATATAAATAAGGCTCATCCCCAAAATATGCTTTCGCATCATGAATGAATTTTCTTTGTTGTTGCAATGCAGCATAGGTGACAAAATATCACTTACAATATAATTAACAATATCAGCATACCATGGTATTTTTCATTCATTAATATTATAAAGTTGTTTATCAGGCATATGTGGCAAAATATCACTTACAATATAGTTAACAATATCAGCATACCATGGTATTTTCTACTCATTAATACTATAAAGTTTTTCATCAGGGAAACTGTCTGCAATTTCATTTTCAGTGTCAGATAATTCATGGTTTTTTAATCTCGACAAATGATCAGCAATTTGATTATCAGTTCTTTTTTTATCAATAACCACAAGATCAAATTCTTGCATCAAAAGTATCCATATAATTAACCTTAGTTTGACATCCTTCTTTTGCATTAGATATTTAATAGCAGAGTGATCAGTGTGCACAACCCATTTAACTCCAATTAAATAAAATCTAAATTTATCTAAAACATATACAATGGACATTAACTCTTTCTTAGTGTCAGTATAATTAATTTGTGCATCATTAAGAGTTTTACTAACGTAGTATATAACCTTAAAAATANCGAATGCGTTCCAATTTTCTCTATGGATCCAATTTTTATGATGATTCAAGGGTAAATATGAGTAGTAAAGTTAAATACTATCACAAACTAAAGATAGATTCAAACAAAAACACAATAATCTCAATAAAAATAAGGATATATATGGGTTGCCTCCCATAAAGTGCTTGTTTTAACGTCGTCAGCCCGACCTAATTAGATATTATTCAGGTTGACTGACCATTAAAACCTCTTTAAAATTTTGTCTTTTACCCTCAAAATACGGCTTTAATCTATGTCCATTTACTTTAAATCTATCCCCAGTCTTTTGATCTTCAATTTCAATAGCTCCGTAAGTATAAACTCGAGTCATAGTAAAGGGTCCTAACCAACGAGACTTTAATTTCTCAGGGAATAACTTCAGTTTCTCTTTATAATTTCTTATCCTGGTTCAAATTTCTTCTAGTTAATCTTCCAATCATGCCATAACTTTAGTTTCTCTTTATAAATTATGTCATTATCATAAGATTCATTTCTTAATTCTTCCATTTCATTCATTTGTAACAATCTCTTCTCACTAGAATCTTTCAAATTATAATTGAATTCTTTAATAGCCCAATATGCTTTATGCTCCAATTCTACTTGTAAGTGACAAGTCTTTCCAAAAATTAGCATGTAAGGAGTCATTTCAATATGAGTTTTATAAGGAGTCTTGTAAGCCCATAATGCAGTATCCAGTCTAGTAGACCAATCTACTCTACTAGGGTTTACAGTCTTCTCAAGTATTTAGTTAATCTCTCTATTAGAAACTTCAGCTAACCCACTGGTTTAAGGGTGATAGGAAGTAGAGATTTTATGAATAATATTAAACTTTTCTAACAATCTATGAATGTATTTATTCCTAAAATGGGATCCTTCGTCACTGATGATCATTCTCGGTGTTCCATATCTAGTGAAAATGTTTTTCATTAAAAAATCTTGAAACACTTTTAGCGTCACAACGAGGTAAGGCTTGTGCTTGAATCCTTTGAAACGTAGTCTACCGCAATTAATATGTATAAGTTCCCAGATGAAGGAATAAATGGTCCCACGAAATCAAATCCCCAGACATCAAAGATCTTGACTTCTAACATGAAATTCAGAGGCATTTCATTTTATCTAATATATTGCCTACTCGTTGGCATCGATCACAAGTTTTTATGTATCTATAAACATCTCTAAAGTGAGTAGGCTAATAGAATCTATCTTGTAAAATTTTATAAGCAGTTTTATGAGTTCCTAAATGTCCTCCAAATTCAGAAGCATGACATTTCTGAATAATTAATTCAGTTTCTTCATAAGGTACACATCTTCTCATAATAAGATCCTTACATTGTTTATATAAATAAGGCTCATCCTAAAAATATGCTTTCGCGTCATGAATGAATTTTCTTTGCTGTTGCAATGTCAGCATAGGCGGCAAAATATCACTTACATTATAATTAATAATATCAGCATACAATTGTATTTTCAACTCATTATTTTTATAAAGTTGTTCATCAGAAAAATTGTCTGTAATTTCATTGTCGGTGTCAGATAAGTCATGATTTTCTAATCTTGACAAATGATCAGTAATTTGATTATCAATTCCCTTTCTATCAATAACCAGAAGAATAATATCTTGCATCAAAAGTATCCATCTAGTTAACCTTGGTTTGGCATCCTTCTTTTGCAGCAGATATTTAATAGTAGAGTGATCAGTGTGCACAACACATTTAGTCCCAATTAAATAAGATCCAAATTTGTCTAAATATACGCAATGGCCAGTAACTCTTTTGCCCAACAGTATAGTTAATTTGAGCATCATTAAGAGTTTTACTAGCGTAGTATATCACCTTAAAAACTTAAATAAGATCTAAATTTGTCAAAAGCATAAATAATAGCCAGTAACTCTTTTTCATTAACAATGATAGTTAATTTGAATCATTAAGAGTTTTACTAGCGTAGTATATAACTTTAAAAATCTTTTCATACATTTGTCCAACATTAAGATGCGTAGTATATAACTTTAAAAATCTTTTCATACCTTTGTCCAAGAATAGCTCCAATAGCATAGTCACTATTATCACTCATCAGTTCAAATGGTTTTTCCCAGTTAGGTGAAACTATAATAGGGGTTGTAATTAATTTTTCTTTTAATAACTCAAAGGCATTTAAACAATTTTCAGGAAATTCAAATTTCTTGTCCTATTCTAAAAGTTGGCATAGAGGTTTTTGTAATTTTTGAAAAAAATGTTTAATAAAACGCTTGTTAAAACCAACATGTCCAAGAACACTCCTAACCCCTCTTACATTAGTAGGAGGTGTTAATTTAAATATAACTTGAATTTTTTTAGGGTCTGCTTCAATACCATTTTCTGAAATTTTATGCACTAACACAATTCCTCTTGCAACCATAACTTGACATTTCTCCCAATTTAGAACTAAATTAGTTCTTTCGCATAACTCATACTTTTTCAAGATAATTTAAGCTTGCATCAAATGATGTTCCAAATACAGAGAAATCATCCATAATACTTCCAATCCAATATCAATTGACTTACTAAATATAGACATCATACATCTCTAGAATGTTGCAGGTGCATTACATAATCCGAAAGGCAATCTTCGAAAAGCAAAAGTTCCAATAGGACTAGTAAATGTTGCATTTTCTTGATCCTCATGAGCAATAAGAATTTGAAGGTAACCAGTATATCCATCTAAAAAACAAAAATATCTGTGCCCAACAAGCCTATCTACTATTTCGTCTAAAAATGGTAAAGGGAAGTGATCTTTATTTATGACAGAGTTTAATTTTTTCTATAATCAATGCAAATATGCCACCTAGTAACTTGTCTGATAGGTATTAATTCATTATTCTCTTTTATTTTAATATTCACTCCTCCTTTTTTAAGAACACAATGAATTGGACTTAGCGAAATACTGTCTGAAATAGGATATATAATTCCAGTGTCCAACCATTTCAAAATTTCTTTCTAGACTACTTCTTTCATCATTAGGTTTAATCTCCTTCATGGATTAACCCTTGGCTTATATTGTTCTCTAGTATAATTCTGTGCATACAGATCGAAGGACTGAGTCCATTAATATCAGCTAAGGTCCAACCAAAAGCTTTCTTATATCTTCTTAATGTATCCAAAAGTCTTTGCTCTTGCAAATCATTCAACTCTCAAGATATAATAACAGGTAATGTAGATGAATTTCCCAAAAACACATACTTTAAGTGGTTAAGAAATTTTTTTAACTCAAGTTCAGGTGGTTTTATAATTGATGGAACTAGATTCTTATCAGCATTTCATGTAATATCCAGCATCTCAAATCTTTCCTGAACATAATCTAATTCTTCATTTTCTATTTCATCAAAAATAATTTCATCTTTGTCTTCAAAATCTTTTTTCTCTTTACAATATTCTTTAAAATGCTAAGGAAGGTCGAAAGTTAGATTTGAAATATTAATTCTATTATAATCAAGAAGGTCAAAAATATTCTTTAAAATGCTAATTCTTCATAATCTAAGTCTCTCCTTGGCACAGTTGTGAATTATTTATAATTTGTTGATAAGCAGATTATTCTGATAATCTGATAATTTACAAATTATCAAAATAATCTAGCTTGCTGTTTGGGGTAGCTTTTTCAGACTAGCTTATTGTTAATTAAATGACATTCCTGCCCCTATCTGATAAAACTGCTTGGGGCAGCTTATTCAGAATAGCTTATTGATAGAAAAGAAACATAGTGCAGAAACATACCATAATCACATATCAGTTCTAAAAGATACCATACAGTTCTCACACCCTAATGAGTACTAGGAGAACTAAAAAAAGTACAAATACAAGTACAAAAACAAGGAGAAATATTAAAATATTCAACTTAAGACTCTGGCTACGCCGGTCCTCATCTGCACTGTCAGCCGGAGAAAACATCGGATTCACATGATTGCTGGCATGACTACTGTCAGTGTAATATGAGGGACTATCAGCCCACCTAAAAAAACCACATCGAGCTGAAACACCCTTGGTACAACCATAGAAAAGCCTCCCAAAGCTATGCTCCTTACGTGACGTTAGCAACAGAGACGGTAGTCCACAATGACACAAAATCCCTCTGTCTGTACCTGATATTCTGGAGATCATGTTGGTATAATTGTGAAAATAACAAAAGAATGAAATTTCAGCTTAAGGTATTTAAAAAAAAAAACAAAATTAAATGTGTATGAATATAAACCTATAGTCTTATTAAAAGAAAACTTGGTAGATCAACAGCCACAAAGAGCATCTATGATAGACTCCCTTAAAGTAATCATATCAGCCAAACTTTCAGCATCTTGATCCCCAAAATCATTAGATTCTATATCCTCCTCAGATAATGAATGCCCCCCACAAGTCCTATTGGTTGTTCGAAAATATTGAGTTCATCATTGTCAGCCATACTGAAGTCTGTATCTGATAGCGAGGAATGTCTTCAGATGAAGTTATGTAGTGTCATTGTTGCAACCACAATGTACACCTGCTTTTGGAAAGGATACGACGACATATCACGTAAGATGACCCACTTCTTCTTCCAAACTCCAAATGTTCTTTCAATTATCCCGCGTAAAGATAAGTGGCGTTTATTAAACATTTCCTTTCTGCCACGAACTGTGACACGAGCTCGCTCAAAATCAGGAAGATGATATCTCGTGTCAGAGTAGGGCTTCAGGTATCCACTTTGCATAGGATATCCTGCATCAATCAGATAATATTTTCCTAGTACGAGAAACAATGTTAATAAAAAATTGCACAATCCCACATATTCAAATTAATAAGCAAAACTAACTTGATGGGGGGTGAGGGAAACACTGCGATCTATTCCTCGTGGTAATGGAGAAAATTCGACTGTCATGTGCACTCCCTTCCCAGCTGGTAACCACAAAAAAAAAAACATGTTGAAGTCGCATACGGCCATGACAATTTGCCTTGTTGAACCACTACGACCGATGTATGCTACCTTCTCATGGTTGGGTATTCGGGCATCAACGTGTGTACTGTCAATTGCACCAATACAGTTCTGTTTAGTTGTCCATTAGAGAGTAATAATATTATTAAAGTATAGCATGTAACGAAATAAAAACACTGATAGTTACCTTAAAATATGGCATGTATCGAGGATCGTTGGCAATTTGTTCTAGAGTTGTAGCAAATGATGGATCCTCTGGTTTAATTATTTGAGCTGCTAAGCTAACGAGTGCCTGTATCCCTTTTGAAAAGTAACGACTAATTGTTTCAGATGAATGCTAAAATCTTTTCATAGCTCCTCGAATTGACTCATTCTATTCCAAAATGTACAGTGTTATAGCCAACACCTCCCGAGACAGAGTTCTAGAAGAACCCTAGAGGCCGTGATTTAGACATAACTCGTGCAGAAGATCCATAAAAATAGGTCTCGTCATTCTGAATATATTTCTGAATCTATTGGATGTCCCAAAAGCATTTCACTAACCCATCTATCTCCAACAAAGGTGGATGTCATGCGGAGAATGCGTGTAGTGCTACGCTGATAATAATCCAACAACAATATCGCAACGGCTGTAGTAAATGCCATTCTCCTACGACGTTCACGTTGCGGATGCATCCTAAATGATTTAAAATATAAACATTGATATTCAACTATCCAACAATTTAAAATGTTAACAATTGTGCTAATAATAAAAGTTCTCATTTGCTTTATATAGAAAGATTACAGATGTAGAATGACACATATAGAATGACAAACATATATTAAAAAAAAATAAACATAAGTAGAATTTCAATTAGTGTTGATACATAATGAATCCATAAAAAATAACATTCATCGAACAAAACCCGAAAATATTCAAGATGCATTTCAGGCTCAAGTGCCATGAATATTTTCATTCTAGTTGAATCCTCAAGTTTTTTCACACACTGTGCGTGAAATCACCTATCTGCAACAACTTCAGGAATAGTACGCAAAAGCCTCAGACAGTCTAATATGCTTGCATCAGAGATAGGTGGAGCTGCAAATGCTTCAATCAAACGATGGAAGGAGGTGTTCNTCATAAGGTACACATCTCCTCATAATAAGATCCTTACATTATTTATATAAATAAGGCTTATCCCAAAAATATACTTTTGCATCATGAATGAATTCCTTTGTTGTTGCAATGTCAGCATAGGTGGCAAAATATCACTTACAATATAGTTAAAAATATCAGCATACCATGATATTTTCCACTCATTAATATTATAAAGGTGTTCATCAGGGAAACTTTCTGTAATTTCATTGTCGGTGTCAGATAATTCATGATTTTTTAGTCTCGACAAATAATCAGCAATTTGATTATCAGTTCCCTTTCTATCAATAACCAAAAGATCAAATTCTTGCATCAAAAGTATCCATCTAATTAACCTTGGTTTGGCATCCTTCTTTTACATCAGATATTTAATAGCAGAGTGATCAGTGTGCAAAACACATTTAATCCCAATTAAATAAGATCTAAATTTGTTTAAAGCAAATACAATGGCTAGTAACTCTTTTTTCAGTAACAGTATAGCTAATTTGTGCATCATTAAGAGTTTTAATAGCGTAGTATATAACCTTAAAAATCTTTTCATACATTTGTCTAAGGACAGCTCCAACAGCTTAATCACTAGCATCACACATCAGTTCAAATGGTTTCTCCCAATTAGGTGAAACAATAATATGGGCTGTGATTATTTTTTTCTTTAAAAACTCAAAGACATTTAAACAGCTTTCAGTAAATTCAAATTTCTTCTCCTTTTCTTAATAACTCAAAGGTGTTTAAACAGTCTTCAGTAAACTCAAATTTCTTGTCCTTTTCTAAAGCCATAGAGGTTTAGTAACTTTTGAGAAATCTTTAATAAAATGCCTGTAAAAACCAACATGTCCCTGTAGAGGTTTAGTAATTTTTGAAAAATCTTTAATAAAACGCCTGTAAAATCTAACATGTCCAAGGGTTTAGTAATTTTTGAAAAATCTTTAATAAAACGCCTGTAAAATCCAACATGTCCAAGAAATCTGGCATTTAAACAGCTTTCAGTAAATTCAAATTTCTTGTCCTTTTCTAAAAGTTGGCATATAGGTTTGTAATTTTTGAAAAATCTTTAATAAAATGCCTGTAAAAACCAACATGTCCAAGAAAACTCCTATCCTCTCTTACATTGGTAGGAGGTGTTAGTTTAGATATAACTTGAATTTTTGCAGGGTCAGCTTACATACCATCTTCCAAAATTTTATGCCCTAACACAATTCCTCCTGCAACCATAAA
The DNA here is from genome assembly GCA_002079205.1 of Phalaenopsis hybrid cultivar. NCBI lineage: Eukaryota > Viridiplantae > Streptophyta > Magnoliopsida > Asparagales > Orchidaceae > Phalaenopsis > Phalaenopsis hybrid cultivar. The sequence goes on along the minus strand of JXCR01104995.1, from coordinate 388,826 downwards.
TTGACATTTTTCCTAATTCAGAACCAAATTAGTTCTTTCGTATAACTCCAAAACTTTTTCAAGATAATTTAAGCATGCGTCAAATGATGTTTCAAATATAGAGAACTCATCCATAAATACTTCCAATCCATCATCAATTAACTTACTAAAAATGGACATCATACATCTCTGAAATGTTGCAAGTGCATTACATAATCCAAAAGACATTCTTCGAAAAGCAAAAGTTCCAAAAGGACTAGTAAATGTTGTCTTTTCTTGATCCTCAGGAGTAATAAAAATTTGATGTAACAAAGGACTAGTAAATGTTGTCTTTTCTTGATCCTCACGAGCAATAGGAATTTGATGGTAACTAGGTATATCCATCTAAAAAACAAAAATATTTGTGCCCAACAAGTCTATCTACTATTTGGTCTAAAAACCATCTAAAAAGCAAAAATTATTGTGCCCAGCAAGTCTATCTACTATTTGGTCTAAAAAGGGTAAAGGGAAGTGATCTTTCCTGGTGGCAATGTTTAATTTTCTATAATCAATGAAAATACGCCACCCAGTAACTTGTCTGATAGGTATTAATTCATTATTTTCTTTTGTTTCATCAGTCACTCCTCCTTTCCTAGAAACACAATGAATTGGACTTAACCACACAGTATCTGAAATAGGATATATAATTTCAGCATCTAACCATTTCAAAATTTCCTTCTTAACTACTTCTTTCATCATCGGATATATAATTTCAGTGTCCAACCATTTCAAAATTTCATTCTTGACTACTTCTTTCATCATTGAGTTTAATCTCCTTTGTTTATATAATTCTAGTGTCTAACCATTTCAAAATTTCCTTCTTAATTACTTCTTTCATCATCGGCTTTAATCTCTTTTGTGGATTACTCTTGGTTTATATTGTTCATCTAATATAATTTTGTGCATACAGATCGAAGGACTGATTCCCTTAATATCAGCTAATGTCTAAAAGCTTTCTTATATCTTTTTAATGTATCTAACAGTCTTTGCTCTTGCAGATCATTTAATTATGAAAGCTTTCTTATATCTTTTCAATGTATCTAACAGTCTTTGCTCTTGCAGATCATTTAATTCAGAAGCTTTCTTATATCTTTTCAATGTATCTAACAGTCTTTGCTCTTGTAAATCATTTAATTCTAAGATATAATAACAGGTAATGTAGATGAGTCTCCCAGAAACACATACTTCAAGTGGCTAGGCAGTATTTTTAACTCAAGTTCTGGTGGTTTTATAATTGACGGAAATAGATTCTTATCAGCATTTTCGGTAACATCCAGCATCTCAAATCCTTCCTGAACATAATCTAATTCTTTATTTTCTATTTCGTCCAGAATAACTTCACCACTTAAATTGTTCTTTCTCTTCAAAATATTCCTTAAAATGTTCTTTCAATAGATGTTCACTAATTTCCATGCAAAAACATTCATTATCTCTTTCAACAGTATGTATTTCATAGATTTCGCAATGTTAAAAGTCACTTCTTGATCATTAACTCTCATAGTTAATTATATTTCGTAGATTTTGCAATGTTAAAAGTCACTTCTTGATCGTTAACTCTCATAGTTAATTCTCCTTTTCGAACATCTATCATAGCTTTTCCAGTAGCTAAAAATGGCTCCCTAAAATGATAGATATTTATTTATCTTCCTTCATATCTAAAACGTTGAAATCCACAGGAAAGATAAATTTATCAACTTTTACTAACACATCTTCTATACCCCCTTAGGATATGTAACTGAACGATCTGCTAACTGAAGAATTACAGAAGTAGGTGCGACTTCTCCTAATTCTAATCTTTTGAAAATTGATAGAGGAATAAGATTAATGCTGGCTCCCAAATCACATAAAGCTTTTCCATAAAATTTTTCACCGATAGCACACGGTATAGTGAAACTGCCAGGATCTTTTGATTTTTCATGAAGCTTTTTCTGAATAATTGCACTACACTCTTCGCTAAGTGCAATAATTTCGTGATCAGTGAACTTCCTTTTCTTGTTCAGAATATCTTTCAGAAATTTCACATATTTGGGCATTTGCTCTAAAGCTTCTACGAAGGGAATATTTACCGTTAACTTCTTAAGAATTTCTAAAAACTTGGAAAATTGTTTATTCTGTTTATGTTGCTTCAATCTTTGAGGAAATGGTGGTGGAGGTTTCTCCACAGTAATTTTCATTGGTGTAAGTGGATATTCTAATTCTAGGTATTCATGATCCTTTTCTTTTTCAGTATCCACTTTCTCTTTTTAAGTTTTCATTTTTTTCAATACTCTTGCTTCCAATTAGTTTCCACTTCGTAATTGTATCGCTTTTATCTGTTCCTTTCCTTGATCTTTAGGATTTGGTTCCACAGTACTAGGAAAAATTCCCAATGTTCGGTTACTAAGCGCAGTAGCATATGCCCTAATTGATTTTCAATATTCTTAATAGCAGTTCCTTGATTTTGTAATTGATTTCCTATTTGGTTCCACAATACTTGGAAAAGTTCCTAATGTTTGGTTACTAAGCGCAGTAGCGATATGCCTTAATTGGTTTTCAATATTCTTAATAGCAGTTCCTTGATGTTGTAATTGATTTCCTTGAATCTATCACAGTACTAGGAAAAGTTCCTAATGTTCGGTTACTAAGCACAGTAGTGATATGCCCTAATTGTTTTCAATATTCTTAATAGCAGTTTCTTGATTTTGTAATTGATTTCCTTGAATTTGTAATTGACTTCTTTGATTCTGCAATTGTTGACCCATGTATAATATCAGCTCTTCCATAGACAAATTCTTTTCTTTAATTTGAGTGTTACTGTTAAATCCTGGAGGATAAGAAGGTCTATAGTTAACATTTCCTTGGTTAGATGAATTTCCTTATGGGTTCACTGGGTTGTTTGCCCATTGTTGATTTGTATAAGAATTATTATTCCAATTAAAATTAGGATGATTCTTTCAACCTGGGTTATAATAGTTTGAATAAGGATTAATAGCATTTAAAGTCTCATATGAAGGTTGAACATCCACAAATTGCCCAGATGAATTCTCTTCCATCATAGGAGGTGTTGGAGAATAATTCATCCCATAATGATCTAATTTCTTTGATATTGCAGCAATCTGCGAACTAACATAGATATTGCATCAAAATCATGGATACTAGCTACTCTTTTAGGTTTTACCCTTTCAGAGGGCCATTGAAAATTGTTGGTAGCCATATCTTCTATTAACGAATAAGCCTTTGCAAAAGGTTTTGACATTAACGAACCACCAGCCGCAACATCTATAATTGATCTAAGTAATCTCACTAATCCATTATAAAAAGTTTGAATTATCAACCAATCTGGTAACGAAAGATGAGGGCATTTCCTAAGAAGATCTTTAAATCTCTCCCAAGCTTCGTATATTGACTCTCTAACAATTTGACAGAATCATGTTATGTCATTTCTTAGTTTAGCAGTTTTAGATGGAGAGAAATATTTGAATAGAAATTTCTGTGAAAGTTCTCCCCAAGTTCTAATAGATCCTGATACTAACAAATTTAACCACATCTTAGCCTTATCCCTCAGTGAAAAAGGAAAAAGTCTAAGTTTAACAGCATTGTTTGAAACTCTGTCATATTTAAAAGTAGCACACAGTTCTAAAAAACTAGCGAGGTGTAAATTGGGATCTTCATTTGGTGTACCTCCAAATTGATTGTTTTGTATCATTTTGATAATAGCAGGTTTAAGCTCAAATGAATTTTGGATAGATAAGTGAATTTCATCTGCTGTTAGGATCTTCATTTGGTGTACCTCCAAATTGATTGTTCTGTACCATTTGAATAATAGCAGGTTTAAGCTCAAATGAATTAGCAGCTACATCTATTTTGGATAGATAAGTGAATTTCATCTGCTGTAGGATTTGCATAATCTCTTAAGGGTCTAGATATAAGTGAATTTCATCTGCTGTAGGATTTGCATAATCTCGTAGGGGTCTAGGTTGGTGTTCACTTTCTATTCCTTGATTGTTCATATTGTGTTCCATAGTATCAAAATTTTTAGGTTCTCTTCTCAGTCTTCTAATTTTTCTAAAAGTGCGTTCTAATTTCGAATCGTAAGGTATAAGATTTTCAGGTACAAATTTACGCTTACAATTTGAAATTAGTACATAGTAAAATAATTAACTAAATATGAAAATAAGCTGCAATTCAAGTAAAAATTTTCTATTAATCCTAATTTGCCCGTTACTCTAATTATGATTGTTATTTACTCCCCGACAACAGCGCCAAAAACTTGACCGTGACTTTATATATGCTTAAAAATATAACTATTTAATATTGGTGCTAAGTATATATGCTTAAAAATACAAGTATTTAATATCAAAAACTTAATAACAGTTATAGATTCGATAAAGATGTATGTATAAAATATTCAATAATTGTGAAGTCACACTTATCAACAAACTTAATAACAGTTATAGATTCGATAAAGATGGATGTATAAAATATTCAATAATTGTAAAATCACACTTATCAACGCAAGTATACGTATCGTAAAAATATAACTATTTAATACTGCTGCTAAAAGATTTAATTCCTCAGCAACGACACCAAAACTTAATAATGGTTATAGATTCGATAAAGATGTATATATAAAATATTCAATAATGGTAAAGTCACACTTATCAATGCAAGTATACGATAAATATGGACATAATAAATATTCAATAATTGTAAAGTCACACTTATCAACGCAAGTATACATATCGCAAGATGGCTCACTCAATCACTCCCTGACAACGGCGCCAAAAACTTGACAGTGACTTTTTATATGCTTAAAATATAAGATAAATATGGATGAAACGGCGCCAAAAACTTCACAGCGACTTTATATATGCTTAAAATATAAGATAAATATGGACAGATTTAATACTGCTGCTAAAAGATTTAATTCCTCAGCAACTGTACCAAAACTTAATTACAGTTATGGATTCGATAAAGATGGATGTATATAATTCAGCAACTGCACCAAAAACTTAATAGCAGTTATAGAGTCGATAAAGATGTATGTATAAAAATATTCAATAATTGTAAAGTCACACTTATCAACGCAAGTATACGTATCACTCAAGTAATATAGGGCTCTAATAGAGTCGCCAAAAACTTGATAACAGTTATAGATTTGATAAAGATGTGTATAAAATATTCAATAATTGTGCAAAGTCACACTTATCAACGCAAGTATACGTATTGCTCAAGTAATATAGGGCTCTAATGGAGTCCTTGATATCGATCCCAGAAGGAGTAATATTAGAACTATGAACTAAGATATTAGAAAAAGCAATACTCAATCGCAACAATGGAATTTGATTTGCTTATTTATCACTAATAGGCAATTGAAATAAATATGTAATTTTAATAACTCTTAAATAACTAATTATACTAATGAGATTTTTAATGTGATATTCAATATATAAGAAAGCATCTTTCTCCTTATCAAGATCTTATAGTGAATGGATAAAGTGAATTAGTTCAAGTTTTACTGTGCCAAATAGGAGCATACCTATTCATTACCCTTTGGTCCAGGCATAAAGACCATTGACTAATCCTACGCTTGTTTACTGAATCTGCAGCTAGGCTAGGAGGATACTAGCTCTCACTTTGAAGCTCTCACGTTCCCCTCGCCTGAGGGCTAACATCTACACTTCAATACCCAAACTAGGGTTATAACTTATTTATGATAATTTGATTGATTAATAAAATATGTATGAAAATCTCAACATATTTTTCTTTGGTCAATGCTTGAGAATCTACCATTTGGCCTAATGAATTCTCTTCAATCATAGAAATTGGTTGAGAAAAATTCATTCCAAATTGGTCTAACTTCCTTGAAATTGCAGCAACTTGATTTGCTAACATAGTAAATGCATCAGATTCATGAATATTGGTTACTTTCTTTGGATTCACCCTCTTAGAAGGCCATTAAAAATTATTGGTAGTCATTTCTTTAATTAAAGCATAAGCGTCATGAAATGGTTTTGACATTAATGAACCACCAACAACATCGATAATTGATCTAAGAGATCCAACTAATCCATTATAAAAAGTTTGAATTATTAACCAATCTCGGATAATTGACTAAGAGATCCAGCTAATCCATTATAAAAAGTTTGAATTATTAACCAATCTGGTATAGCATGGTGTGGGCAATTTCTTAAGAGTTCTTTAAATCATTCCCTTGATTTATAAATAGATTCCCCTTCAAACTGCTTAAAAGATGTAATATCATTTCTAAGCTTCGTAGTTTTTTATGGTGGAAAATATTTAGCAAGTAATTTTTGTGTAATACCCTTTAAATCTTTCTCATGCTTTATAAATAGATTCCCCTTCAAACTGATTAAAAGATGTAATATCATTTTCTAAGCTCGTCACTTCATAAATAGATTCCCCTTCAAACTGATTAAAAGATGTAATATCATTTCTAAGCTTCCCAGCAGATAGATTCCCCTTCAAACTGATTAAAAGATGTAATATCATTTCTAAGCTTCGCAGTTTTTGTATGTGGAAAATATTTAGCAAGGAATTTTTGTGCTAAATCACCCCAAGTTTTGATAGATCCAGGTGCTAACAAATACAACCACATTTTAGCTTTATCCCTTAGTGAGAAAGGAAATAACCTAAGTCTTATTGCATCATCTGATACACCATCATATTTATATGTAACGCACAATTCTAAAAAAATGGTAAGATATAAATTTGGATCTTCAGTTGGTGATCCCCCAAAATAATTATTTGATACCATTTGGATAATAATTAAGCTCAAATAAATTAGCCACTACAGTAGGTTTTTGAATACTACAATGAAGTTCATCTACCGTAGGATTGACATAATCTCGTAAAGGTCAAAATTCTTGATGAATTTCATGATTTTGATCATTTTGGTTTGCCATTTCAATAATTTTTTAGATTTTTCAATATTTTTTACTTTTTTATTTTTTGTGATTTTCTTAACAGTTCTTTCTAATTAAGAATCATAAGACATCAGTTCTTCAAAACCTAAACTATACATACACTAAAAATGAAATACTATAAGAAGATATTCCTACAATAACTCTTAAAGTTTAAATAAGACTTTCTAAAATAGAAATTTGTTTTCAATCATTTTTGATTCCCCGGTGACGACGCCAAAAACTTGATCCCGATTGTTTAAATACAACAGTATAACAATATCTTTGATTATATTTTGCATTTATATTTCCTTACTTTGCAACAACACCAAAAACTTAATCCTGAAGAAAATAAGAATTTAACTCTTTAATTTATATATATTGGGATACTACGCAAGTATACATATCGTTATCAAGCAATATATGACTTTTTGATTAAGCCCTGAATATCAAACCCACAGGAATTTCACAATATGCACTATTGATCAACAAACTTTCTATTTAAAAAGAAGAAAATTACTTAAACTATAAATATTTTGACAGTAATTAAAATTCAAATCTTTTTGGTATTTTTGATTTTATTGTGGAATTATTCAAATTGTGCCGTGCCAAATCAGAGCAATATCATTCTTTACCCTTACTAGAGTTGCTATAAAGAACATTGGCTAATTTAAAGTTTGAATAGTTCTGAAGATCGGCTAGGCAGAACCCTTACTAGAGATGATATAAAGAACATTGGCTAATTTAAAGTTTGAATAGTTCTGAAGACAGGCTAGGCCCTTACTAGAGATGCTATAAAGAATATTGGCTAATTTAAAGTTTGAATAGTTTTGAAGACCGACCTTACTAGAGATGCTATAAAGAACATTGGCTAATTTAAAGTTTGAATAGTTCTAAAGACCAGATAGGTAGGGAAGATACCATGTATAGGAATTCTATTGTGAAAGTATGCAAATTGTGTTGTGTCAAATAGGAGCAATAATATTCTTTACCCTTACTGTTGTGGAAGTATGCAAATTGTGTTGTGCCAAATATGAGTAATAATATTCTTTACCCTTACTAGAGATGATATAAAGAACATTGGCTAATTTAAAGTTTGAATAGTTCTGAAGACAGGCTAGGCCCTTACTAGAGATGCTATAAAGAATATTGGCTAATTTAAAGTTTGAATAGTTTTGAAGACCGACCTTACTAGAGATGCTATAAAGAACATTGGCTAATTTAAAGTTTGAATAGTTCTAAAGACCAGATAGGTAGGGAAGATACCATCTTACTAGAGATGCTATAAAGAACATTGGTTAATTTAAAGTTTGAATAGTTCTGAAGACCGGTTAGGCAGGGAAGATGTCAGCTCTCACTTTAGAGTTCTCTTGATTCCCTCCACCTGGGGGCTAACATTTCATATCAGAACTTAAAACAATAAACGAAGTTGGGGGCTTTAGCCTGTCACTCTAATCTCTAACTCTACACCCATAAAGAATATTTCCCTATTTATTTGCACTAAATCATATGAATTATATTCTCATTCATACAACCTCATGTGATTCTTTTCAATTGTTAACTAAGACAATACCAACCTGATTCTTACATGTTCTCACAACAAATTTCAACATCTAGATGGGTCAGATCAAGAAGTAAATGAAGTATATGAAATTAAATCATCACAATTTATCCCAACATTAAAGATTAATACTCTCCAAAACTTCCATCTAACACTTTAATTACTTATCATTTTAAGGAGAAAGATAAAAAAAAAACTACTCAGAATCCATAGAGAAAACAAAATCATACTTTAGTTTAAAAGTAGAAATCATTATCAAAACAACAAGAAGTCTCGATTAAAAACAAAAATAGTTTAAAAACAAAGATAAAAACCTATCTCAAATCCTCCATTAAACTCTTGAAGTTCCTTTGAATCTCTTCACTCTTACAACACTCTTAACTCTCACAATAAAACTAAAAATAAAAAGGAAAAAATAAATTTATGGTTCCTGAAAATCTCTCCAAAAGTTTCTTCACAACTATCTTAAGAACTTTTCAGGACTCTCCCTTTTTAAGCACACTTCTAAATGACTCAACTTCCTTCTTTTACAAATTTCCAAGATGTGCCTTGGTAACTCTTCAAAATGTGTCCAAATTTGATCTATTTTCCAAGGGATGCCTCCTTTCACAAGTCCTTTTATCATATTTTTGTTTATAGTGGTCATAACCACCCTCTTTAGCCAATAGGTTCCTCAAATGTCCATTCAAAATTCAGGAAAATGAATTAAACCACTGTTGACCTCACTTTTGGTTGAGGTCTAGAAACTTCTTTAGTAGCCTAGGTCTAGCCATAGGACTTTCCTATTGACTAGTCTTAGAAAACTAGAAAAGGTACCCTCACCATTAGAAATTCAAAACTCTTCTCTTTACTCAATTTGAAATTCTACATATTAACCTTAACCTCTAGCATTTAGTAGGTAAGATCATTATGAGGGAAGCTCAAGAAGAGTTCCTATAGGGCTACTTGGCCTTAGGATTGACCCTGGGTGTTGACTTGGAACTAGGGTACACCACATCTTCACAATACATTGGTTTATGATTCATTTAGAATGGATATTTATCCACTTCTACTTGAAATGCCTAACTTGGCCTTTTGCCCCTAGGCACCTCCAAATTACCTAACTGCCATTGGGATCCAAATTTGGCANAAGGGGCAGGCTGAAGGCGAATAAGTAGGGAAGGGGGATTACGGCGCGGGATTGAGGAGATAACCACCATCTCGAAGCGAGGGGGGGTGGGGGGTGGGGTTGGACCGGCTCCCCACTGCTGAACTGACCGGTTCAGCCAATAAGCCCTGCATGACTACACTTGTGAGATGATGTGGTCTTCTAGATGAATTTGATTTTTTTTTACTGCATAGTTTATTGTTTTATTCTTTATATTTTGCACCTATCTACGTTGCTAGTAATCAAATATTTCATGAAATGACATAACACATTGAGGTTTACTTTTACTTCATATTCTTTATATTTTACAGCTATCTACGTTGCTAGTAATGAAATATTTCATGAAATGACTTAACACATTGAGGTTGAATTTTACTTCATTCAGGACGTGATACCATGAACGATGATGTTACTCATGTTTGTAACTTAAAATAGTATATATTCACGAAACATTTGGGGGCATTTTCAACTTTAGAAAATGTGTAACAAGTTGGAGTTAACTAATATAGATGCTCTAACTTAAGATGAAGTACTAGCCTTATATTCCAATATTAAGAAATATGAATTATCATAACTAGCACCCCTTATCGATTTGGCAGTCCTTAGGGAAATTGTATTCCTTCTCATATTATAAATAGAACCTCCTATGAATAAAGACAGAAGTTTCTTTCTTCTCAGGAAAGTGAGAAAATAATGATTGACCGTTCATATTTTAAGAGTATGGAAATATATATGTACTAGTGCCCTAATAAGATCAGAGCAAGCTATGGTAGCACATTTTATAAATTTCATGCCAATCTTTGCTAATAACGTGGATCGTCAAGAGATAGCCTGGTGTCTTCTTTTTACTACAAGAAAACAGAAAGAAGACCTAATGATAAGATTGGTCCCATCTATTAATACTAATTTGAAAAGTAACGCCAAAGATGAACGATGTTCCCATTTGAAGGAAAATACTTTTTTGGATATAAAATATAGATATAAATCAACAATCATTATTCCTTCTTCTATATCATTGCTTAAAATGTGAATTCATCCAGCCAAAATAAACATTACGTTTCAATCAATCTCAGTACCAAAGTTAATCTTCACAATCTGGAAACAAGATGAGAACACTTTATAAAATGAATTTCAGATGGTTTCCTGTTTGCACAGAACAAAAAGAAAATAACAGAAAAAATGCAAAGCACGGAACAAAATAAAATAATAGAAAAAACGTAAAGCCTTGATAAAGCTCTTCCATCTGTAATCGTTCTTAAGAATTTGAAAAAAAAGTATGCTGAGAGGAAACAAGAAATCAAACAGAAAAAGAAAGTTCCCTCATACATGACATGACAACACGAGGAAATAAATTTAACTATGCTGATCAAGACACATAAAACATTACTTAAATGGCGTTATGAAGATCCATTGATAAACATCTTTAGGCAAAAAAAAATCAAATTTCCTTTGTTATGAGAGCCATAAAAAATGAAATAACTCATCATACCGAATTACTGTCCACTGCCTTATCGATGCCTAAGGTTTTTGCAGATAAGGAAAACAATTCTTCCATGCTCTGCAATGACAGATAATAACTAGATGCTGTTAATGACTTCATAATAGCAAGAAACGCAAGGGAAGTTAAAAGGTGCAGCAGCTATACAGAGCCAATCATCTAGAATCAGGTAAATATTAGTTGTTCTCATGATGGAACTCGAGCAACTAATATTCACCAAGATCTAAAATGACAAATAAAATAAGCTGATTCTTACGCAAGGACTTCTTATGTACTAACAAACAGTTTTCTACCATACAAGCAGTCAACATATTGATTTCCAGGTTAAGTGTAAATAATATGAAAAAACATATTGGACAATATACTTTTAATATATGTTCAAACATAGGCAAATTCATATATTATACTGACATTTGATGATTGCATGTTGAGTAGCATAATAAAATCCTTTTTATTGGTATAATCAATCGTTAACAATTAGAAAAAGAAATTCTAAAAATATGAAAAAATAACCTGATTATTGTTGATGTTTTCAGTAGAGTCGATGTATTTGAGCTCAGCACTTTCCAAAGTAATTTGTTGCTAAATGTAATAAGAACCAACTAATGTAGAAAAAATAAATGTAGAATTATTAATATTTAATCTAAGCCCATGCTCATGCCATTTACATATTTTCATGTCCTGAGCATCCCTTGCAATTGTGCAGACCATTAGAATGCTACTTTAAGGGGGCGCTCGGAATCATTTTGTTTTTATTTCCTTTTTTTTTACAATTTTGTTTAATTATGTTTCGATTGGAAACAAAATGTGTTAGGCACATTTGATTAAGATGAAGTTGTTTTCAAAAACACTCAAAACACCAAAATTTTGTTTTGGGCGCTTTCAAAATCATGTTAATTTGTTTTTAGAATAAAAAATAAAAAATAAATGTAGAAAACACATTAAAGAAACATGTTTTTAAAAATAGTTACGGAAAAAATGAGCAATTATAATGTAATGCTAAATATGGTTTTCTGCTGATTTGCAGACAATGATTGACAAATTAGGCATTAAAACATACCTTAACATGAATAAAAGATAGTATTTCCAGAAAAAAAATGTTCACAAAATAACAAAATAATATGCATATAGATACAAGAAAATCACCTGCTTTACATTATATCCACAATTACCTGAAAATACACCAATAAAACTGGTTTAGTTGAGCACATATTACCAAATTTACAAATGACTTGCTCAAAATGGTAGAATGAATAAGAATTAGGGATATATAAAAGAAGGAACACGAAACTAAATTTGGGATTCAGTTGGTTCAAACGAATACCAAAGAAGAATTTAAAGTAAAAGCATGTTTGGAGTACATATAACCTCATTGTATGAAATCCACAAGCGCAATCAAACACATGGAAGCATATAAATGTATCAACATGAGTTTGCCAATAAATGGAATATATATACAACAACAACAAGCCTTTATCCCACTAAATGGGGTCGGCTACATGAATCATTTTTCTCCATTGCGTCCTATTTGGTGTCAAATTTTCATTTAATTATAATAGATTAATATCATTTTTTATACAATATGTCCATTTTTTAGGTCTACATTTGTCTTTCTTAACATTAGTCGAATTTAAAACATCTACTCTCCTAATCGGATCATCAAATTATCGGCGTTTAATGTGACTAAATCATCTAAGACGACTCTCTCTAATCTTGTCCACAACTGGAGCTACACCAACCCTATCACGGATATATTGATTTTGCATTTTGTCTTAAAGTGTCAAGCCACTCATCCACCTAAGCATTCTCATCTCGATAACACTTAACTTTGTTTTATGTTTCTCTTTGAAAGGCCAAAATTCTGCACCATAAAGCATTGCAGGTCTCACCACCATCTTATAAAATCTTTCCTGCAGTCTAAGTAGTACTTTTCTATCACATAGTAGGCCGGAAGCATTCCTCCACATCAACCAACCAACTTGAATTCTACTAATAACATCTCCATCTATATCATTATCACTTCGAACAATAGACCTGAGATATCTAAAGCGTTCACGCGTTTTAATGAGTTGATCACCATAGTTACAACTTTGTCACTAGAGCTACTCCTACTAAATTTACATTCCATGTATTTAGTTTTAGTTCTACTCAAATAAAAGCCTTTAGACTCCAATGTAGACCTCTATAATTCAAGTTTTTCCTGAACTCTTTTTCAAGTCTTAACCACAAGAAGGATATCATCAGCAAAAAACAGACACCAAGGTACACCTCTTGTAAATGTCCAGTAAGAGCATCCATAACTAAAGCAAAAAAATATGGGCTTAAAGTCGATCCCTGAGGTAATCCAACTAAAATAGGAAAATATTTGGTCAATCCTCCTTCTGCTTGAACACAAGTAACAACTCTAGTGTACATATCTTTAATGACTTGAATATAAATCATATCAACACATTTCTTCTCTAGAACTTTCCAAAGAGTTTCTCAGGAACCTTATCGTAAGCTTTTTAAAAATTTTGGTTATCTTGAAATCGAAGTAAAATATAGTTACTAATTGACTTGCTTGGTTCTTAATTCTTTGCTTTTACTTTATAAACCATATTTTAATTAATATAACAAAGGAAATCCAAAATAAACAAATGCATTCCAATTGACTGCATTTATCTAGCATTTTCTATGCACAACTTATACTTTACTGTCAATCAAAACCCTAATTATATTTCTAAAAGATAGAGCACATATGCACTACTAAATATGGTTAGGTTAAAAGTTAACTTTAGGATATTTGGAACACATATAGTAATGTTATGCTGTCTGAAAAACTCTAATCCGTAAGTAAAATTAGCTATTTCAAAAAGATTCTACATACGGTTCTTGCACATTATACCAGTCAAAAGGAGATTTGAAAAAAAGTATGGGTGCAAATAAATGACTAAATACACGACCCAAATCTAATTCAAAGAAACGGGGTTTACGCTGCTAATTGCTAGGGTCAGTTTTCAGTCTAAATTATAGGCATGATTATATTTGGGTCAAGTTGAGGTTCAACATAATAACTCGAATTTACCCAATTAATGTTCAGATTTGGTTTAGGCAAGTTAGGTAAATTTATTTGGGTTAAAAGCGTTACATGCAGGCTAAATATATAGTATTTATCCAAAAATTTACATGATACATACAAAATTAGGTTAGACAGGTAAGGTTCGGATTAAACAAGTCTGGGTCTTGTTATGTTTGGGTCAAATATTTTAACCCATATAATGAATGAATTGAGTTCATGTCAAGCATATTCAAGTTGAGTCAATTTGAAGTTAAATTCAAACCCAACCTATTAACCTGAAACGACATCCCAAGGAAAAGGTAACTTGTACAAAAAGGCTTGCTACATGCTTTTGTACAGCACTAGTCTTAACAACTAAACTGAATAATTAAATTAAAAAGTAAAAATCAAGCGTAAGACAAGTATTACTATAGGTTCATGAATGCAGCCATGCTCCTACACTGCAAAGGAAACGCATTCATAACTTCAACCCATGACCTCCATGTCAATAGTTAGTTTTTATAACACCCTAACAGCAAAAAACAAACATACTCGGTGTACAATGGCTGCAAGTTTTATCTTCTTCCTAAATTTTCTTTTTATTTCTCCAGAAAACCAATAATATCTATGCTTCGAATATGACTAATAACATCATAGACAATGGCCCCTTACAAGCTTCTTTTCCCAAGTTTTGTTACGTGGAAGTTGACAAGAGGATTGAAAAGACATGAAAGTAACTTTTGCAGCACTTCTCTAACATAAATCCTGTGGTGGCATAATGCGCACCAATTAGCAGGGAAGCAGTGACTCTTAACCCATTTTAGGCTCAGAACACCATCAAAGCCCAACACACATTAAATGATGTGTTATAGATTTACCTTGAGCTTTAAGTGGCATTGTGGTTGAACTTAAAAAGCAAATTTGAGAAGTAATTACCACGGGAGAGGAGGCATGTCCAGTAATTATACCCAGTAGGGCATAAGTACCATATTCAGCAAACCAGTGAACATAACTTTTTGCTCGGCCATAGGATCAGAACCTAATCTTTCAGTCCCAAATATTCAGCAACCCATGATTTTAAAAAAATTACGAATATAGATGTTTAGGAACTATCTACCAAAGTTTATGTGATAAATTGTTTGCTTCGATGGCAACCATGCCGCATTCACAAGTTTAAAACTTGCTAAGGGGCTGAATCTATTTAGTAATTGATATTCAAAATTGTCAAAGTTTTGAGAAAACTAGGCTAAATCCTGAATAGGCAGTTGCAATTTCCCTTTGCTTTCATTCCATCAAATAATAATCATAATAATCTATTTTAGTTAACTTAATAATACATATTCATAATCTAAATATTCGGCTATAAGGGAAATAAATCAGAATAAAGATATTGGAAATAATTTAAATAAGGAAGCTCCTAATTTAGTTGTTTGATGTCTCTCCTTTCTGATTGACATCCACCTCAAATTGATGTTGATTGATCAAGAAGCATAAATTTGCCAAAAAGAAACTCATGACACTGCCGTGACAAAAAATTTTTAAGTTGTGAATGTCGAAGCCAAATATGTCAAAGTCTCAGAGACAACTCCTGAACCATAACATAATTTTGAACAAAGAAAAACAAGTAATAGTTTATCATTGTCGCCCATAAGAAGGATCCGCTTTCAGTTACATGATCCAAATGCTATCGATCATAGCCCACAGGTAGGATCCAGTTACACGAACCAGATGTTATCGATCATAGCCTACAAGTAGGATTCGCGGCATAATCCAAATGCTACTGATCATAGCCCACAAATATGATCTAGTTACACGATACAGATGCTATCGATCATTGAGTTGAAGTAGAATATGCGTCTTGTTATACGATCCAAATACTATTGATTCTTTATGTGACGACGATGACGATTTGTTCCTTGATCTTTGCGCCAAAAGTGATGAAGCCGAGATGTCGTAGCAGTGAGTGCTGAAACCGAGATACCGGAGCCGTGAGTGTCGAAGCCGAAGATTTAGGGTTTGTCGAAGCCAAAGTTGTCGGTCTAGGAAGGAGGGTCGAAGCCTTCAATTCTTGAGTGCGACGAAGAAGCCGAAGTCGAAGCGGACGAAGCCGAAGCGGAAGAAGCAGTCATCGTCAATGGTATGGATGTATTTCTTCGTAGACACCATGTAACAGAAGCATCGAAATGCGGAATCCTTGAATGAGATGCAGGAGGCATTGGGACCGAGGATCCGATTGATGTCGTTGCGGTTATAGAGTTCGTAACCGCAGCCCTCAGGGACATTGATGGTCTTCGATGGATCTCCGTCCTGCACGATGATGAGATGGTAGGGCTGGAAGAAGGGCCTCCACATCTCCAAAAAGTCAAGGTTTCGGATCGTCGGAATCACAATGTCGAGCTCATCCTTCAGAAGAGAAGTGATTGGTACCGAAGAAGGCGAAGGTCACCGGCCATCTCTCTGTAACTTGGATTTGTTGCAAGATCGACTTGAGAAATGGAGATAGCAGAGCTAGACAAAGAGTAAGATAACCAAAAATCAAGAAAGAGCGTTTTTTTTTTCTTCTAAAGGAAAAGTTCCTCCCTTCCTGTCCTACAAGGAGGCCAGCGGGAATGGAGTCTTGATGGTCCTCCAACGACTATCGGTGCTTAGGGCAAAAATTTGGCTCTGATACCATGTCAAAGTTTTTTAGAAAAATAGTTAAATCCTGAATAGGCTTGATGCATTTTCCTTTGCTTTCATTCCATTCAATAATAATTTTACAATATATTTTAGGTACAAAATATTTTGTATAATCTATTTTAAGTAATTTAATAATACATATTCCTAAAATAAATATTCAGCTAAAAGGAAATAAATCAGAATAAAAATATTGAAAATAATTTAAATATTCAGCTCCTAATTATAGAAAACTTCTAATTTAACTGTCTGATTTTCGTCCTTCTTGATTGACAAAAATATGATGATCAAAATCAGACATAAGAGAACAAAGCCATTTCAATATCTAGGAGGAAAATCAAAGGCTTTTGTGCATGCTACCAAATCGAAGAACAATTCACACAGCTAGCACCCGAAGAGTTCTTTAAGGACAGAGAACAAAATAATGGTGAGTGATATTTAAATATTTTACACTACAGTAGAGCTCATATGATAAGAATGCTCAGAAAAAGGCTTCTAAATACATGATAACACCCAAAAATCTTAGGTAGAATCAATTGCATGAAAAAAAAACATGACAACGAGAGTTCTGGGTTAGTTTTCAAGTAAAATAAAACTTTTTTCATTCATTTTCTGAAAATAAAATGGAGACACTGTATAAGATTTCTCTAGTAAGGTGTGTATATAC
The DNA here is from genome assembly GCA_002079205.1 of Phalaenopsis hybrid cultivar. NCBI lineage: Eukaryota > Viridiplantae > Streptophyta > Magnoliopsida > Asparagales > Orchidaceae > Phalaenopsis > Phalaenopsis hybrid cultivar. The sequence continues at coordinate 371,320 of JXCR01104995.1, read as the reverse complement.
TTGAAAATAAAATGGAGACACTGTAAGTGAAATTTCTCTAGTAAGGTGTGTATATACTTGAAAATAAAATGGAGACACTGTATAAATCTCATTATAGAGAACCATAAATAACGTATGGTATAGAAATGGAATTATTTTGCAATATCCTAAATAATTTAAAAAAAACATATAATTGCACCGGACGTTTGCATCAATTATTAAAGATATAGACAGACAAGAAAAAGCTAAGATGATTTTTACCGAGGACCTCCTGAATGCAATCCATGCTAAGTTTAAACCCATCACCAAGCATTGAGAAAACAAACTCCTCTACATCCTTATTATTAATTGATATCAGCTCTGTGCTACTATCAAATAGAAGTTTCTCGTCCACGGATTCAGAACCCAGTTTTTCAGTCGCGGATTCAGCAACCGATGATTCAACCACACTGAATATCATTGGTTTGGTTGTTCTAGATGGTTCATTCAAGGATGAAGTAGGCCGAAAATATGCTTTACCAATAAAACTAGAAACGGAACCCACAGAAGCACTTAGTTTTTTGGACCTTCTTCGACCAGAAATATCACCTAAAAGACGAGAGTTAGAAGGATTTCCCTTTCGAGAAGATTCCTCCAAGTGCTTGAAGCTTCCTTCATGGTTATAATCATGAAATGAATCTTGTGTCTGATTTTTACTATAATTGCATAAAATTTCGCCAGCTCTTTCAACATTATGTCCAGCTTTGCTATAGGCCAAGGCAATATCTTTAAGTGAACAAACAGAACGAAATGTGTCGAATAAGGCTTTCAATTGTGCATCATCACTTTCAATAGCACATGAACTGGATGAAGCCATATATGGGATTCCTTGAAGTCAACAAGGAATTCTAGCACTTTGACAAAGAAAACCCTGTAAAAAGAAAATAAACCGGAAAAAGGTCAGCGATTAATCATGGCCTGAAATTCATGTGCACGAAGGACTGTTTTAAAGGAAGACTATAAAGAGGCATTATTATCTATGCAACTATTTAAAAATGACTAAGTCCCTACTCAATATAAAATTTAACCAATTACTGAATATTTTAAAGCTAGAGTCCAAATCAGTAAAGATTAATAAGGATAAGATCATCAAACTGAACATGGGCATTTGGGTGCTAGAATTTTCACAGCATTCTTGTGGAGCTAATCTACTCCTAACCTTCTCACTAAAGAAAATAATTGTGCCAAAAAATAAGAGGGTGGATTACCATTGGAGGAATTGTAATGGCATTGAACAGCATTTTCTTGCCGATTATGCATTTTGATTCAAGGAATCTGAATAAGGTTGTGAAGAATGAGAAGTTTTTATGAATTTTTTTAAATGATTTTGCAGATGCTAATTTTTTCCAGTTTTCATGTGTAAGAAGCAAATTCATTTCGCAATTGGATTCATGATTATGATACAAGCTTAGATTAATCAACCTTCTAATGTCTTTAGAAGTAGTTATGCTTGTTTATTTTGTCTAAATAAACAATGGAGATATTGAAAAAGTGATAATGGGGTGGATTCAAAAGAATAAAAGCCATTTATTCAAGTTAAAAGCAAATCATCATTTGATAAGTTTGTATTGCTAAAATATAATCAACATTTTCTCAAGTTGATGGAAGAGCCGCTATGTTCAATATGCTCATTAAATAGAACAGGGCGTAAAAATGCGAGATGAGAATTTTCAAAGCTCGTTATCAGAACCTTTTTTGGTGTGTTGTATGCATAGTAATGTATAAGAGAGCTCAAGCAAAACATGCTTGATGCGCATGAGACTCATAATGATTAAGATAAATAACTTTGCTTTTTAATTAGAAGGGTGACTTCGATTCGGAACATAATTCTATTTCAATGTCATGTTCCTGAGGTTTCTATAGTCATCATGAAATGTGAATAAGAATAAAAATTTAAAGGAAGATTTACATACATACCACTTAATTCCTATGCCAGCTCACCTTGAGGCCGAATAAGACAATAGAATTGTTATCAAAGATTAAATGCATAAGAAAAAGATTTATGTGAGGAACCATTAAGGAAGAGATTATAATAATGGGCATGCCGTAAAAAGAAGAGGCATAGCTATTGGGGATTTAATTATTTATTGGGCATTTAATTATTTACTGAATGTAACGCATCTTAAGCCAGCCCATCTATATGAAAGGATTGGCAACGCTGGTTTGGAAAGATCGATCCCCTAAATATACAAAGCACCCCATTGTTCTCATTTTCTCTATTCTCTTAACTCATCATCCTTCCTGGCTCTTTCATTAGTAGTTTGAATCCACATGCAAATTAAAATCCAACAATTCCTAAGTCCTGAACAAAAGGCAGCTTAATCATGGCTAGTAGATCGAGGTACAGCCAAAAAACATTAAAGCTCAAGAAACATTATGTTTACCTCATACAGCGACCAAACATAGAAAAAAAAGTTTCATGCAGAGCTAAATACATCAAGCACTGGACATATTACAAAAAACATAGGGCAAACATATTTTCTTAAATCAAATAAAGGCCACCATTGTTGTTTTCTACTACGGCGCGATTGTATTGTAGTTTGATAAAATGTTCAGTATTTTTTCAGCATATATCTTGTACTCCTGCTGCATTGTCGCTTCAATAGCTTCTGACACAAAAGCAAAGATTTCACCAAAGATCTACAAACTATAAGCCTAAATATGACAATGATCGCCGCCAAAAAACCCTCTAAGAAAAGAGTCATCGTTCTAAATCAACCAAGTTCATGCAATCATTCGACCCCAAAGAAAAAAATCTAATAGATTAAAAGCATGCAATCCGATCAAAGAACACGAGTATTGTAAACAAAACGGAATGAAGAATCGGAATGCGAACCAACTTTCCAGAAGAGGTAGGGAGAGATGATCGTGAATCAGATAAAACCCCCCTTCAATTTAGAGCTTCGTTCCGAATTGCGCCGGAGGAAGACGAAACAGTTCTACGACTCCAGTCCCCCCCGATCCCTCAGCCTCGCCGAGGAGAGAAGACTGGCTGCCGGCGAGGAAATTGTGAACAAAAAATGGAGGAATCGGTACTCTATATATTCTCTATAGAGGTGTATAGTTAGTGTGAGATGGAGTGAGGAAGTAATTTCCTCCAAAAATGTGGAACATTTATTAGGGACTGTGAAGCATAGAATTTATGGTGAATTTATGCCTAATTTATGTCAATAACAGAAAATATATATATATAATATAAAATATGGTGAAATATATGGGTAGGTTATTGGGAGTTATTAAGAGATTATACTCGAATAACCTCTGAATAACTCTCAATAATTGAGTTATTGGAATGTTATTTGAGAGAGTACGCACTCAGAACTGTGTAAAATAAATCTCGTGATCTTGTAAATTTGAATTTTGTGGATTCCCATTCGAAATCCCATAAATTCTAAATTTTATGAATTAGTCGGTTTAACTTCGTAGGAATAGAAATTTATGTTCACAAGCTTCTGATTGTGCCCACTGTTATAACTACTTGAGTGTTCCTCATCGATTGTCATTAATGCGTGCAAATAAAATTCACGACAGTATAGTGATATATTATCGTCCCAGTATGATACGAAAATTCATCACACATTTGGAATAAATAAGACAACTAATACTGATATCATAAGTTTTTACATAAAAACTCATAAAGAGAAAAACAACGGGGTATGACCCAATTATAAAAACTCAATATAAATTGATTATTACGGAGACGTTTTGTCCTATAGGCAGGAAAGTGTTACAACGTCTTCTGAATTACAATGTTGACGTGCGGATGAACTTGTTGCAATGAACATGACGTGTCCGATAACGATCGGTGGTGACCGACAGGAGGTGATAGATGGTGGTCGGCAGTGATCGACGACAATTACTGGTGGTTGACGGTCACAATAATGATGTTGAACTTCAGCTAATTCTCAAAGCCCTAAGCTATTTCTTAAGCTTCGAGCTCTCTTCTCTTCTCATGTGAGAGATGAGGCTCTATCTATAGAGTTATAAGTGCAATTACTGCGTAAATATGAATTACTTTAATCGAACGCCTCAAATGACTTCCCTCAATCATATGTTATTTGATAACCATGTGAGTGCCTTAACGATGTCAGTATTGAGCGATATTGGGCTCATTGGAATCTTCTCGCCGAGATGCTCGATTCAACTACTAACTCGTGAAATTAAACTTTTATTTGCCCTTCCAAATGTGATGAAGACGAATGAGCTAAATACAAAGCTATTGTAGATCGAAGATCCCATGAACACCTCCCTCTCCCGCAGCTGCATGCCACTATTGTCCAAAGCTTGCCGCCCCGTTGTTGACCTTCATCGGGCTCTCCCTGCTTGTTGCAGAAAAGCTTGAAAAGCTTCATATTGTGTAATGACATGCTTCATTGAGTAATAAAGATCCCGCTGAGATTGCAATGATACATCTCAAAGACGGTGCGCCGAAGTTCCAACAATTACTCTNTTCTTGACTTTTATCGAGAGTATTCTTAGGTAACTTCAGTTATCTATGATGTAATTAACTATAAGGGCTTGCANCCCGAACCCAGCATAATATAAACCATATTTAATTCCTTATATTAAATAGGGGAATTTGTCGGCCAATACATTAGTTTCACGGACCAAACGGATGTCATAACTTTCTTTAGTTTATTTGATCGCCAATACATTGGTTTCGCAGACCAAACATAGGGGAATTTGTCGGCCAATACATTGGTTTAACAGACCAAACGGATGTCATAACTTTCTTCATTTATTGATCGAGCCTCACCCTCAATTCTTGTGTTTATCCTTCGAGATAGATACAAAATTTGAGGTAAGGCTCTTTCATCTAAACTATGAAAATATCGAGCCTCACCCTCAATTCTTACATTCATCCTTCATGTCATAACTTTCTCTAGTTTATTTGATCAAACCTCACCCTCAATTCCTACATTCATCCTTCGGGATAGATACAGGATTTGAGGTAAAGCTCTTTCATCTAAACTATGAAAATTATGGGGTCAGTTTAACAACTAAATTTTTTTAAAACGTCCTTCCGAAGCGGGCAACGGGATTTCAATTCCGATGACCGATAGTTTCTTACGGGCAAACCCCACACCAAAAATAGTGCCGACATCATTCTTCTTTGAATAATAATATACATGTCCTTTGTCATAAATATGTTGCCATGAGTATCCCTCTTTCCTCTATCAATTTATTAATCATTCTAAAACTTATGTCAAAGTTTGTTTCATAGGTACCAAAGGGAAAAAAAATAATTAAGGGTGATTTAATAATAATTTGAGTCATCCTATAAACAAACAACTAAAAAAGAGTTCATGTTGAGTTCTTAGCGGCATTAAAAGTGGAAGCTTGAAATGCACACTCAAGGGGAGAAGTTAAATTTTCCTTCTATTATATATGCCACATGGAATTTATAAGATAAGACCAAGTACTTTTGTTCTTAGAAGTGGAGACTTAGAATAAAAAGAGAAATTATTAGCTAGGAGCCATATAATAAAAAATTTTAAAAATAATAACTTCCAATTCTTAGCATATGTAGTTAATCTAGTAACTATTAAACATAATTTTTACAATTAACCTTAAGGACAAAAGGAAAGGACATTGGGGTAAAGGGTGACATCTTGATGTTGGATGCAAAATCTTGAGGTGGATTGCAACATCACAGAAAAATCTTTCCTTATTAAGAAATTAGGTAGCCAAAAGGATAATTAAGGATAAAGTTATTTTAATCATCTCTTTTGTAGAATGATGATAGGTTCTTGTCACTCTAACATGTATTAGTTAATGAAATGGATATCCATAAAATTTGATCATTGAGCAGGTCTTGAGACAATAATTAGCTCTTATGTGATGAGAGGACCATATATGATTTAACAAAACTCACAACAATTAAATTTAAAAGGTTGAGTGGGAGACAATGAGAGATGTATGTGCCAAGGGAAATAAATACTTTATGAATGGTAGTTCCTAATTCATGGCTCTAGTGTGTTTAGTTATCAATATAGGATAATTGATATTAAAAGTTGACATTATAGAGATAAAGAATTTGTCATCAACTTGTCAAGAAGTTTAGAAGTTATTGAAAAGGAAAATTTGATGACTTATCAAGATTGTGAATTACTAAGGATGCATAATCAACTTATTGAAAGGCAATAAGAAGATGTCACCATCTACCAAGAAGAAGAACGATACTTATCAATAGGAGAATTAAACTAAGATGAAACTCAAAGAATATTCATCCTGGTATCTTTATAATGCATGACAGCTAATAAGTGCTAAGAAGAGAGTGCTACGTAGGTGTGATAATAAGGGATCAAAGAGGATGTCAAAAACAAGTTGGCTATGTTGATGACTCCTAGACATTGAGCTAATGGAAAAGCCTCAAGAAGAGTGAAATGGCGAAATGATGAGCCCATAAAAACAAAAGGCACTTAAGTTATGAATCTGAGGATCATAGAGCTATCTATAAAGAGTGTGACTTTCTTGATAAATTGTACTAAAATGTTAAGTTGCTATCAAGGTATTACAGTGAAGATGTGCTGAGATTTCACTTTCAAGAAACCAACCAAAAAAAAAGATCAAGACACCCAAAATGAGCAAATAATATCTCTAGAACGCCAATCTTTTATCAAGGTTAAAAATAAGACTACTAATAATGGAATTAAGATAGTAGTTTTTGGAGTTTCAAACCTCCTACAAAATGTTATAGTATAATAATGTCAAGAAGGCAAATTCATATAAGTTGGGTCTAGGGATGTAAACGAGCCGAACACGATCGAGCCCACCCAAAATGAGCTAAATAATATCTCTAGAATGCCAATCTTTTATCAAAGTTAAAAATAAGACTACTAATAATGGAATTAAGATAGTAGTTTTTGGAGTTTCAAACTGCCTACAAAATGTTATAGTATAATAATGTTAAGAAGGCAAATTCATATAAGTTGGGTCTAGGGGTGTAAACGAGCTGAACACGAATGAGCCCAGGCTCAACTCGTGTTCGACTCGTTTATATTTCAAGCTCAAAAAGTATGTTCATGTTCGACTCGTTGTTTTGCGCGAACACGAGCTGTTCACGAACAAAGAGTCATTTTAACAACTCTAATCATGTAGTCATAAGATGTTACGGATTGGGGCAAAATTTAAAACATAATTTTAATCTAATTTAATAATTTTTATTCTATTTTCTTCATTAATACTTCTAATTGATTATAAATCTTTGTATTTTTTTAGTCAATTAATTTTTAAAAAAATACTACTCATAAAAAATACATATATATAATTGATTAGTAGTATTTTAAGCCAAAACGAGTCGAACACGAACGTNATTAATACTTTTAATTGATTATAAATCTTTGTAGTCTTGTAGTCAATTAAATTTTTAAAAAATACTACTCATAAAAAATATATATATATAATTGATTAGTAGTATTTCGAGTCAAAACAAGCCGAACATGAACGAACAAATATTGGTTTGAGTTGTTCATGTTCGGCTCGTTAACTTAGCGAACGAGTCGAACACGACTTTCTTAACAAGCCGAACACGACTTTCTTAACAAGCCGAACACGAGCTTTTCACGAACAACGAGCCGTTTTGACAGCCCTAGTTGGGTCATGAGATGAAACTAACATGAATAAAGGCATGAAGATAAAATTTAAGGTAACAACTCTAAGGTTTTGAATTGTGACAAGCATCAACTAAAGAAAATCAAGTTGGGAACTGCAGTAGGTCTAAGCTTTCAGCAAGCATCAAATGTGGATCAAGCAAACAATTGATGATCTTAAGATGTTGAGTTAATTAAGAAAGTCAAATGGGTAGAAATTAGTTTGTTTAAGTTTCTTCTTAAACTAAATTGAGGGAATTGGAGATTGATGTGCTTCAAATATGACTTGATTGAAGATGGGTGAAGCTAAACCTAATTTGTGCTAACAGGCTCACCAAATGAGTGCACAAACTCTACACTCAGTTGAAGGAAAATTTTTGAGTGAATATAGAGATCAATAAGCATGAATAACTAAATCTTCCCACTGAAAAAAAGAATGAATCATTGACTGATACGATGTCAACGATAAGTCTATTTGGTTAAATTTTGATTAACATAAATTATTGTAAACATGGTCATCTCTTGGAGGATGTTAATATGAAAGCTTCCAAATATATAAGATTTCACGTGGGTTAATTCATCGTTAGAGGAAGTAATTGGTAATTTAAATACACTTGGAACCTAATATTGAGGTAAGAAGGCGTTTATATTATCAATGAACCATTATCATAGAACCACATCAAATATAAATTTATCTTCAAGGGCTTATTAATAATGTGATGTGGCTATGGCTTTAAGAAGTTTTATCTCTAAAAAGGAAATCTTTTTTCAAATTTTAGTTATTTATAAATTCATTAAATAAATGAGAAATGACATATTCTTGGTGAGAACTTTATTGTTATTGTTATGCCTAAGAAAGAAAGAATATGATATGTGAATCAAAAATGTAAAAATAAAAAAAAAAAGCTAAATAAAAACTCTAACAAATTTTGCATCAAGTACTCCCATTTTTTGAAACTCAAAAGTGAATTAGAGTAATATTAGGTATTCTTTTTTTTGTCACAATTTTCTTGTCAAAGAGGTGGCTAAGAAATGCTAATGTGAGGCTTTTCTTGAAAAGTATGCATTTTTCATTTAAAAAATAAGAATAGGTAAAAAGGAAGCAATAAAAGCTACATCAAAAACGATGCTTGGGTGGCATCAGCCTCCTTAACACTATAAAAACGCTGGCTCACAAATGTGAGTGTTTCAAAGAACAGATATATATAAAGCAAGCCTGACAAAAAAAAATGGGCTACTTTATTACAAAAATGAGGAATAAACAAAAAAAAAACCTATTTAAAAAAAGTAAGAAAAGCCAAATTCGGGCTATCCTGAGATCTTTGGCTCCAATACTGCCACTTCAAAGAGTTTTGGAGGAAGTTGACAACATTAGCATTGTCACCTTCAATGATGATGCCTCAAACCTCATACATGCACAATTGTATCCAACTTTTGAAAGCCAACACCGTCTCCAATTCAACCCGTGTACTATCCCAATGCTTCCATTATTTTTATCCCCCAAATAAGCATTTGCCCACTTTGTTCCACACTACCATACCAAGTCAAACCACAAGAGAGGGAAGGAGAACACCATTAAAATTAAACCTTTAGCCAACTAGGAGAGGGGAACCAAAAGTAACTATACGAGAGCCACGAGGATTGAATTGTGCCCCATTGCTCCCGTATTAGGTAATGGTGAGAACAACGGAAAGCTTCTAGCACCATCACCAGAATAATATTGGGTGTTCCAAAAGTTTTTCCAAGTTTCTTAGCATTTCTAGTCCTCCAGCATTGATAAATGAAATTATAGTAAATTCGTAAAAGTGCAATATTTTGTTCACCCAAACAGCTTAGTTGTTACAATGTGGCCTCCCAACTATCATGATGACTCCCTAACCCCTCAAGACAGTAGAAGTTCATATTAACAGGTGAGTTGTATGATGAGGCATGTCTCTAGCCCTTGAAGGTTGTTCGAACCTCACTTGATTATATTGACCTATCTTAATTGAGTTAGGGTTCCATGTTATTGGATTTAATGCTAATTACTAATTTAAAATATTCACCCACTCCTTCATATGTCAAATGTAAGCTAACTTAAGAAATAACTTAGCAAACTTATTAAAAGGGAATAGAAAAAAAAAATTATGCCGGTAAATCTCCAATATGTTTATGAAAAAAATCATAAAAAATATTTTTAACAAAAATATTTTGTCCTCAATTTGATAAAGAAACTTTATCAAACATAATTATGGCAAACATCTCCATTATTCTTTGGTACTAACACATCCATTAGATGGATGATTTCAACATTATTTCATCATTATTAGTGAAACAAAATTAATTTTGTATTTGTTTCTCATGACTTTTACCATAAAAATCCATTTTAAATCCCAAAATTATAGAATTTGTCATTATTCCAGTAAAATAAATTAAAAACATATAGCAAAATAGAAAAGAAAACCCAAAATGCTTGTAGGATTGCATTAACCAAAATTGCAATAATATGATCATGAAAACATAATAATGATACATTGTAGATTTTATATATCAATAATTATGGATCATTGCAACATTCATCATAGATTTAACATTAGAATAACCCAAAATAAATCATCATAAAATTGTAATAGTGAGAACACTTAAACATTTTACGTGTCAATCACAATAACATTACTACACTATTTATCATATGTTTACATTAACCAAACCTAAAATAATACAAGTCATAATATATTAAGCTAACATCATAGAATAACCACTCTAAAAAATAACATTATAAAATAAGTGATTATTAATTAAACATTTTTAAAATAAGTAATTAATAATTATTTATTATCTCGCCCTCTTTATTGTAATGTGCACTGACAAAACTCATGGACACAAAATTTATATTAGTATTCAACATTCATTTTCAACATAAGGTCTTGTCGTTCAACCAGCATCTAGTTTTCGATCTCTACAATGAGAGATGCTACTTGGCTCCTTGTCATATGATGTATATGTATGTCCCAACTAGGCAACATATAACCCTAACTTTATGAAGTGACAAATTCTGTGAATTCAAACACATAAATTCATGTCTTACACTATTTTTGTTGAACAGCTTGTGTCCAAAAATGCTATAATGATTGACATGTCTCTCCAAAATGGTTTTAAGTTGACTTTACCTTTTTCAACTATATATTTTAAGCCTATAAACTATATAATTATAATTATATTCAATAGATAATACTAATTGTCATTATTTGATGAAAAGTAAATATCTGAACATTCCAAATCTATGTTTGTAATGACTTATCATACATCATTCCGTGACCAATCAATAAATCTTTGATGTGAAAGGGTATAACACGAAAAGAAAGTTGGAGGTCTATCTATTACATTTTCCTTTAACTTAAAAATATTAAAGAATATAAATTCATATGTACCAAAGCAAACATAAACATGAAGGTTAAAAAGAAAATTATTTATAATTTTTTGTCTAGTCTTTATAGATGAGATGGTGGTGTAAGCATGGAGGGAAGATACGACATCATTGCAATCAAAGATCAAGTTTTTTGGGTTATGAATACTCTTTCTAGTGAACTCTTCATACTCTCAAATAATTCACATACATTGAGTCTTTCACCACTATGATGGGCATAATCTAACATACCCTTCAATCTTATTGAAACCCATCCCTTAAATTTCTGAGTCATATTATGATGGTGGGTCAAATATTGAGAACTCCTCTAAGGCTTTAAAAACTCTATATTATAAGCAGATGTTATCTTTTTATATGATATATTTGGTCCATCAAATGAGCTTATATTTTTTATTTTATTTTGTGTTGAAGTCATTTGAATATTAAACTCCAATTTATATAAATTAGTAATGAGCATATATGAACATTAATAATATATATATAAATATTTGATACCTACATATTAACTTTAGGCTATACAAATGGACTAGCATCTAAAATCCCCAACTTAGTTAAAATGCTTGCGTGACAATGCTAGTGGATGGCATAATGGACTGTGACAAGGGATAAGACACATAATTCTATAGGAGCACTTATATGCATACCACATAATTCTTATGTATTTACATAATTAACACCTAACTTTACTAATCTACATTTATACCACCCAAAACATTCATATCACATAAAAATGTCCCTATTTTTTACTTTCAAAAACTTAAATATATATTTTCATGCACAAGTAAAGTAATATATATGTAAAAATTAAAATTTAAATGTTAGATATCTAAATAGACAAGAATCGAGTGGAAATCTTCCATTTTTATATATCCTCAAACATATGGCTATTATAATCTCTTAAGTCTGAAAAATTTTAATTTTTTGTTGATGAGTCATCCTCCAATAATACATTCGTGATGAAATGGCATGAATCCAAAATAAATATTTTATCATATTTTGAACAAGGTCAAAGAATAGAGCATGGTCCATTGAAACATGTTGATGGTCCAAAGCGTTCATATTTTAAAATCTAATTGTGATTTCATTAATATAATTAGATAAGAAATTGCACTCTTTTATTCAACAATTGTCTAACATTTTAATGAAAAATTATCTTTTGACAAAGGTTCTTGTACTTGGAGCCATATGTAAATCTTCAGGGTGAGACAACTGCATCTATTTGAAGAAGTGGTTGTGAAGCTACTACCTACTACCGGGAGAAGCTATTGTGAGGAAGCTGCTACAGCAGAAGTAGTATGAATATTTGGATAGTTCGGCTATGAATTAACTATGTTACGGTTGTTTCTAAAATAAAGAATGTAATGCCCTCGTAGAAAGTAAAAATAAAGTACACCATTTTGGAAATAATTTCAAACAAAACATCAAAAATAAAATTCTAATTATTAAAAGAAAAGACAGAAGTCTACTACATTAAATTAAAGGTTATACATCGATTAACGCTGAATAACAAAAAACTTGTAATTTAAATATGAAGTCATGTTATTATAATATTAGTCTTCATGTCTAAATGCATAAGTTTTTTTGGAGAATTTTCTTTCCAAATATGCTTTCCTCGTTCTCATCAACCTATCAAAAGAAGCCACAATCATCAAAAAATATACTTATGGAACACCTATAAAATTTTTCGACATAGCTAGCTTCTTGTTGGGACGTAAATACACAACATTGCATAACACATTTGCAGTATATGATTCTAAAGCCAGTAGAAGCCCTTGAACTCATATTTCTTGAAAATATAGAGTTCAGTACATCTAGTAAGAATTTAAGGATTTTAATTATATACCGAAATACTATCATTTTATTATCTCAACTTCAATCTATAATGAGCTTATATTAACAATACGATGAAAAAAAAATAGTAGAAAAAATAAAGAAAGAAATGTAAAAAATGATATAACAAGAAAGTTACAAAAATAATGTAGGCTCAAAGTCAATGTAAGTGAATAAGAATTTGACATTATAACAAGGAAATAGACCCACAAAGATGGGGATCATGTTTGCCTTAGACTTAGAGTACTTATTACCAAAATAATACATGTCAAAAAAACATAATTATAGAAAGGCCATCTAGAAGAACCCCTTGGGTCATATGCCTCATCATAAACCTGTTAAGAAAAAATAAACCCATTTTTTGCCAAAGAGGCCATCTAGGGGAGCAAACTCAACATGTTTATAATAATGAAAAAATTCAATTATCAAACTTACGGTTTCCCATGAAGGAGGGCATCTAGATGCGAAAAAGCTCAGCATATTTATAGTAGTGAAAAAATGAAGCAAATCTATGGTTGTCCAGCGGACCATCCAAGTGGGAGCAAACTCAACATGTTCATATTAATGAAAAAAACTACTTGACAAACTCATGTTTTCCTAGCAGGGCATTCTGTGAGAGCAAACAATATCTAGTTTTTAGTGTATTACTAGAATGTATGAGCTTTTTGCGTACTATTTGATTAACCTCATTTCTACAAAGTAAAACAACAACCGATTAGAAAAATAAAAAAGCAGTGGTACATTTGATAACTCATTGAAGAACCTCTCAAGCCAACAACCAGTGGTACAAAGAAGAGTAGAATGATCCTCACATCACTTATAGTGACAAAACGTCTACAGCTTATTCTCGCAACATGATCATCTCTATTGTACCATCCCCATCTTGACATTGTGACTCGTCCAAAACTTCACTATATTGAGACATACGTTATTATATTCTGTACTCATATGCCTCCGGAGAAACATATGTTTGATTTTCATCAAGATATTAAGAATGATGATTTAAGTTCAATAAGTAAAAGTGCTCATTCTATAATTGGAAAAACCATAAAAAAATATATAGAAGGAAGTATTGGAAGCTTCAACAATAGTGCATATACATGTATGAAGAATTAAATTCAAAATTAATACTTTCATTTTTATTATAAAGCATAACGCTTATAAATTATCTATCTTCATTCACATTCTACTAATCAAATAAAGCACAAGTAAAAGAATACCAAAAAAAAACCATCATTATACCCATATTCTTCGAGAATAAATTGCATCTATGATTTAAAGAGAAAATCTCCATCTTCATGAATAGTAAATGAGCAAAAAGATAGAAGAAGAAGAAGGCAACCCCAATCAACATCTTTTCAACATTTACAAAAAAATCATCTCGACAATGCTATGTGATGAAAAAAAAGAGACCAACAATTGCCCATCTAAAGCAAATGAGAACTATTCCTCACTAAACTTTCACACATAACTAAACATGTGATCTTTTTGGACGTACCACACAATTATGATGCATTTACGTACCAAACATCTAAAAATAAAATAGTTTTGATTTAACAAAGAGGAGTGAGCATTGAGATAATGGTGAATCGTGTGGTAAAAGTGGCAAATAGGTGAGTTTTTTTTTATTTTTTTTTTATTTTATTTTTTTTGCATATCACAAGAGTTCTTTACCAAGAGCGAATATAAAAAAGTGATTTTCTTCAAGTATTTAAAATCTTTAGTTAGAGGATATTCCATATAAATTTCTAAACCATCACTTTTTAGTGAATTGCTTCAAACCTTACATGAGAACACATTCATATAGCTGACAATACATCTTTATGGGTGTCATGAGTGTGAAAGTGAGAAAATAGATAAGTAAAGATATTATAATACATATCCTAAAATCCGAATTTATCAATCTATAGAAACTCAATCACTCCTCTTCTCTCTTGTTTCCATTCAAAAAGCTTGAACTCCATTTACATTATAAATTATGGATTTGTGAAATTAGGAATTGCCAAAAAATTTCTCCCGTCCAAGGGATTTTCTATATAAGAACTTCAATTTCTCTTATAAAACATCTGCGTGAAAAGATTTTCTTAGTTGATGTACGTAACACATGACCATTGGCAAGTCACACATAACTGTCACCCCAACATATGTTGAACAAAGAAGATCATATCATTATCACAGAACTACAAAAAAGTAATCAATAGACAATCTAAGATCATACCATGGTCACAAAATTGCAGAAATAAAAACCAAGAGATAATCATAAAATTTAGAGCAAAGAATCTAACCACAAACAATCTCAAATGCCAAATAAATGTAATCTAAAGCTTTTCACATGAAGCCATGAGATTAAAGCAGAGAGAGTGAGATAGACAAGGACAGGTTAGGGTTTCAGACAACTCTAATCTATGCAGAGAGAAGAACACTGCTTGAATGACACCCTAAATGATGGTTTATCAGGGATATCATGGGAAATTATGAAAATTTTAAGCGATAAAATCATAAAATAAAATGCCTACACTGCAGCATGTAGCCCGCCGTGGATCTCCTCCATCAGTTGCGTGTCGCAATACACTGCTTCGATTTAAATCCCATCGCGACCATATGCATGGGGCAAAAAAACTGACGGTGTGTTCTAAAAATGCACCATCAGCAAACCGCCCCGCCGAACGCCGCCTAAATTTTATGGACGAGAGTTCTCCATCATAAATGGCCTAAATTTTGAGGAAAAATATTTTTAGCTGCTTGTTGAACATGTTTTACGACTCCAAAACATGCTTTTTATTGTATTATGTCACTGAAAACATATAAAATATTTTTTAAATTGAGTATGGGACATGTTGAACTCCAATTTTAATAAACTTGTAATTGAAAGAAGCATAGTATGAGAGATGGAACAACTCCTAATTTTTTAGAGTTTATAACCAAAAACAAGCACCTCCACGAGATAAATCTAATGAGTCCATAATAACTGAATTTATATTTTATCAATCTAAAAATAATATATAATCAAGGAGGAGAAATTGTCATTGCCAAATAGTGTGTTCTCATTTTCAATCTGAGTACCAACATGCATCATCATAAAATCTATAAATATTCTCCACTCCTAAACATTTAAGGAGCCTAATGGTAGGCCTTCCCAAGGATTCCAGGAGAGGTAACTTAATGTTCTACCTATTAGCTTGAGACACTCATCTTTGTCAATACAACCAATGTTTGCCTTTGAGTTTTTGCCAATATAAATGAAGGCATACGGTAGGCATATGTTTAATTTGATCTTATTATTGGTCAACCATTACTATGTCTTTCATGAGAAGAGTGTGTTTGTTATTTTTCTCTCTTTTATTTTTTTTAAGGATTCGTCAGTTTGTCTATAGTTGTATAGTTCTTTTTTTTCCTAGTAAATCTTCCTTTCGGATCATATGGATGATCTGGAGAAGGGAGAAACTGAAAAGTAAAGTCATACGACAATGAAGACAAATGAGAAAAAGAACGTGGAGAACTTCACTAATGTAAACTTTGCATGATAGCTCAAAAGCATACATCAGAAATGAGATCGGATCGAAGCTACCTTGGAACATATTAACGAAGAAGACCCTACGAGTGCAACCTACAATTAAAGAGTCATGTGTTTATGCTTATTATGGGGTCAAGACCAACTCCCAAAAGATGTATCCCCTTGGTTAATTACATCTTGGGGAGTGCCCAAATATACTCAAGATTAGAGAAGTCCTGCTTACATTTAGGTGACAACTAGTAGATGGTGTCACAAAGGATGGATATTGAACATTGACATCTCAATGCATTCAAAGCTCTCGCTAAGTCATAGGGCTGAGACTGAGCCTCTCACATCCTAAGTGGGTAGCGGCTCATCGACAGTCGAGGCCTATGAAATAACCAAGTCATCCTGTAGGGTCTGCACTGTGCTTCCAAGACTAGATTGGGTCATAAGAAAAGAAGGTGAATCATTGTACCCCAAACGAGAGACAGCCTATCTACAAATGGAACTATGAAACAACATTGACAAACCATCAAGAGAAGATACATGGCTCAAAGGGGTTAACATAGGAAGGGTACAGTGATCTTTATCAAGATAGTCAGGTCAAAACACGATGGATCTGTCACCCTAGGCTTGAAGATAGTCAACCCACCACAATTAGAGATCTCTTGTTAGCAATCCGTGAATTGTATTGTCAAAGGGGATCTCAGTAGCCTTAAGGTCAAAAGAAGAAAACTCTAATCTTATGATCCTATGTATGTAAAAAGAGGTCGAGGTGTGACTTATACCTGCAGACATGGTGAGGATGCCGCTGGAGAGAAAGAGAAGGGAGGTACAACTACAAAGTTGGAGATGCTCCCATAAAGGACTTACTCGCTGTATAGGTCAGGGAAGCCTCTAACACCCTAAACGTGCTAGATAATCGATTAAGTAGAAATTTATGTTGAGTCAGTCGAGATGGAAAAGCATTGGGGCTTCTCCTCAAGACCTGTAGAATGATGTAGTTTTCTATTCAAGTCCTAATGTGGAGGCTCTATTAACCATGACTGGGTGTATAGCCTTACATGCAAATTGTTTTACATCCAGCCCGAAGGCCATGCAGAAAATAAAGTGTAGATTTAAAGAAAGAACCTAAATATTTTAAGGTTAAATATTATATAGTCTTAAAATTTTTATTTGGATTTTATAGAAAATTTTTTATAAATTTAGGTCATCAGAGAGCCTAAGTTATAACACTAGGTTCCTAAAAAAATCATAAAGTAAAAAGGGTGAAGCCAAACCAAGTATACAAGCATGCAAAGTACGAAAAAACAAAGTAAGCCAAGTTTAAAATAATAAAAGATAACATACCCCAAAAATGAAAAAGACGTCCAAACACCTCAAAAGTACACATCTGGTCCTAATTTTATACATCAATGAGATTTAAAATTAAGGTACAGGACGCAAGCAAGCAGCTCCTGGTCCTCATTACGTGGTTATGCATGTTTGGTGCTTCAGTACTCATGCTCNCTCCTTAATGTGGAAGAAATTCAAGGTGAAAATAAAATATTTTTAGTTTAGAGTGAAGCTCTTACTGAGAGACGATAAAATCTGGTGTCTAAACGCTTTGAAATAACCCCAAATCCAAGGTCTTCAAGTCCTAGATCAAAATTTTTGTTTTTAAGGAGGAAGGGGATGATGAATAGTGGCAGTTGACTGTTTAAAATTACGGTTAAAAGTGTTTTTTTTGGTATCTCGCCGTTGGCGAGGTCTTCAGCGCCGTCAGTGAGTTCTATTAAATTAGATAGCCTAAGTTTTGGGAAAAATGTACCGTCGACCAGATTTTTAAAATTAGTTCAATTCCAGATTTTTGCAATTTCGATCAATTTCAAGCCTCATTGACATTCATTCAGTTATTCTAGACATAAATTTAAGTGATTAAATGATGTACTAACATAAATAAACATTCACAAAATAAAACATTACAATTACATATAAAATCCAAGGGTTACAATACACGTTACACGACACACATAATTTTGGTATTTTCTCAACCTTAATACATCAATTCAGCGTCGCAATCCAAACCACAACACTCTAAACGCTGAAATCAAACATTTTATGCTCAATCTCAACTATACTGAGATCTAAAAGCAAAATTTGAAAGTAAAGCAAACACATAAGTTCAAATCAAATCACACACATAGATATATAGGTAGTAAAGTAAATCTACTACTCCTCTGATTCAATGCTTGTTTCTCCTCTGATATCACCCATTGATTGAACATGAACGAAGAAGTTATAGAAGGGTCGGTATGAGAATTCTTTTGTAGAGTCTCTTCTATCAATCCCATCTTTCTAATCAATCGTATCAAACTTCTTTCGATATGTCCATAGTGATCAAAATGTTCTTTCATCCTCCAGTCTAGATTATAAAAAAATGTCAGAGATATTGTTAATTGCATTAATAACATTTTGTACCTCTTTCTCCAGTTTTTTGATTATGCGCAGGATCACTAGTGTCATGTATAGAACTAGAGGCTAAATAGGAAGTGAATTCTGAGATGATTGATCCATAATAATAGTCATATCATTCTTATCTTCATTGGTAGGGAACTTCTGGGTTGGGTCCAAAGGCTTCCAAGGTAGAAGTACCTTTTTCAATTTTTGCAGAACACATGGAACTGAATCAGAGTAAGAAGATTGTGGAAGGATGTCCAAGCCCATAAGTTGATCCATGAACGATCAGGCCCAAAACAAACTTCACAATTATCGATCCAATATCAATCAGTAGTCCCATTTGAATATAATAATTCAGAATAACACTTTCTTTAATAACTTTACCGATCCTAATTGTCGGTAATTATTTTGTAGAAATGAAGAAGTACCAGTAATTAGAAATGGGGTTTAGAAGTGTAGCAAAGAAAGTAACATACCCATTTTCTCCTGTTTTCCAATCTTCAATCTCATCCGTAAAAAATTAGTAGATCTCATTCATCAGATTTCTTGTTGGGACGAAGTTGGAATAATGACAGATAGGAACATTCTCGATCATATATAACCCATTAATCCATGAAGGAGTAAAATTTATCCATCTGCCTCGCACATAAACGACTCCCCGGTTGATTCCATGCAAATTAGCATAAAACTTTTTCACCACAGCAACGACTACGATGGCAGTAGTGTAGTACAACACTTCCCATCGTCATCGCACAATCATCTCTTCAATCAAAGGATTATTTAATCCTTGATTCATGAATCCTCTTTCTTTGATTAATCTCCTCTTTGTCAGCACTTTGTTGAAGATTCGTTGAGTCTCAGAACTAATGAACTTTCTCCGGTTGAACACTCAAAATCTAGGGTTTTCTATGGAATTAGAAGTCATAGAGATAAATTTTGGTGAGTTTCAATTCATTTTTGGGTAATATGAATTTAAGAACTGAGTTTGGAAGTTTATAGGGAGTAAATCTCACCTAAAACTGCCAAAAACTGACATTTCAAACTCTGGAAACCGTCATCTCGCCGTTCTTCCGGTCAGCGACGTTGATGGCACTGTCGGTGAGATTTGAGAAGAAATTGTCTGGACTCTCGGGAAAACCCCACCGTCGGCATCGAGCCTGCCGTTAGCGGCGTTAAGCCTGTTGTCGGCGCTCAAGGAAAAAATTTCACAGTTTCGCTCTGGTCCGAATGCATTCCAATTTTCTCTATGGATCCAATTTTTATGATGATTCAAGGGTAAATATGAGTAGTAGAGTTCAACACTACCACAAACTAATGATAATTTCAAACAAAAACACTATAATTGCAATAAAAATAAAAATAAAGATAACTATGGGTTGCATCCCATAAAGCGCTTCGTTTAACGTCGCCAGCCCGACATATTCATATATTATTTAGGTTTACTGACTATTAAAACCTCTTTAAAATTTAATCTTTTACCCTCAAAATAACGCTTTAATCTGTGTCCATTTACTTTAAATCTATTCCCAGTCTTTTGATCTTGAATTTCAACAGCTCTGTATGTATAAACTCAAGTCACAATAAAGGGTCCTAACCCCATGACTTCAATTTCCCAGGGAATAACTTCGTCTTTGTATTGTAAAGCGAAACTTCTTCTCTTGAGTCACAGTAAAGGGTCCTAACCAATGAGACTTTAATTTCCCAGGGAATAACTTCAGCCTTGTATTGTAAAGCAAAACTTCTTGTCCTTAGACTTCAATTTCCCAGGGAATAACTTCAGCCTTGTATTGTAAAGCAAAACTTCTTGTCCTCACCAGGAAATAACTTCTGCCTAGTGTTGTAAAGTAAAACTTCTTATCCTGGTTCAAAATTTTTCAGGGAATAACTTCAGCCTTGTATTGTAAAGCAAAACTTCTTATCCTAGTTCAAAGTTCTTTTGTTAATCTTCCGATCATGCCATAACTTTAGTTTCTCCTTATAAATTCTGTCGTTATCATAAGACGTTAATTTTCCGATCATGCCATAACTTTAGTTTTTACATGTCGTATCATAAGATTCATTTCTTAATTCTTCCAATTCATACGATTTCCTTGAGTCACAGTAAAGGGTCCTAACCAATGAGACTTTAATTTCCCAGGGAATAACTTCAGCCTTGTATTGTAAAGCAAAACTTCTTGTCCTTAGACTTCAATTTCCCAGGGAATAACTTCAGCCTTGTATTGTAAAGCAAAACTTCTTGTCCTCACCAGGAAATAACTTCTGCCTAGTGTTGTAAAGTAAAACTTCTTATCCTGGTTCAAAATTTTTCAGGGAATAACTTCAGCCTTGTATTGTAAAGCAAAACTTCTTATCCTAGTTCAAAGTTCTTTTGTTAATCTTCCGATCATGCCATAACTTTAGTTTCTCCTTATAAATTCTGTCGTTATCATAAGACGTTAATTTTCCGATCATGCCATAACTTTAGTTTTTACATCTTGTCCTGGTTTAAATTTCTTCTGGTTAATCTTCCGATCATGCCATAACTTTAATTTTTCCTTATAAATTCTACATTATCATAAGATTCATTTCTTAATTCTTCCAATTCATTTAATTGTAACAATCTCTTCTTAAGTTGTTATAATAAGACTCATTTCTTAATTCTTCCAATTCATTTAATTCAAAGTTCTTCTGGTTAATCTTCCGATCATGCCATAACTTTAATTTTTTCCTTATAAATTCTGTCGTTATCATAAGACTCATTTCTTAATTCTTCCAATTCATTTATTTGTAACAATCTCTTCTTACCAAATAAGATTCATTTCTTAATTCTTCCAATTCATTTAATTGTAACAATCTCTTCTTACCAGCATATTAATCTTTCGATCATGCCATAACTTTAGCTTTTCCTTATAAATTCTATCATTATCATAAGATTGTTAATTCTTCCAATTCATTCATTTGTAACAATCTCTTCTCACCAGCATCTTTCAAATTATAACTGAACTCTTTAATCACCCAATATGCTTTAAACTCTAATTCTACTGGTAAGTGACAAGTCTTTCCAAAAATCAGCCTGTAAGGAGTCATTCCAATAGGAGTTTTATAAGCAGTCCTGTAAGCCCATAATGCAGTATCTAGTCTAGTAGACCAATCTACTCTACTAGGATTTATAGTCTTCTCCAGTACTTGTTTAATCTCTCTATTAGAAGCTTTAGCTAACCCACTAGTCTGAGGGTGATAGGAAGTAGAGATTCTATAAATAACATTAAACTTTTTTGCCAATCTCTGATTATTCCTGAAATGGGATCCTCCTTCAGTGAAAATTGCTTTCGCATTCCGTATCTAGTGAAAATATTTTTCATTAAAAATCTTGAAACACTTTTAGCGTTACAGCAAGGTAAAGGAAAAATATTAAATTTTTTGTCAATCTCTGAATGTATCTATTCCTAAAATGGGATCCTCTGTTAGTGATAATCATTCTAAGCATTTCCATATCTAATGGGATCCTCCATCAGTAATAATCATCCTAGGCATTCCGTATCTAGTAAAATATTTTTCATTAACCTCCGTCAGTGATAATCATTCTAGGCATTCCGTATCTAGTGAAAATATTTTTTATTAAAAATCTCGAACACTTTTAGCGTCACAACGAGGTAAATCTTGTGCTTCAATCCACTTTGAAACATAGTCTACCGCAACTAATATGTATAAGTTCCCATATGAAGGGTTTAGCGCCACCAGCGAGGTAAAGCTTGTGCTTCAATCCACTTAGAGACGTAGTCTACTGCAATTAATATATACAAGTTCCGAGGGTAAATCTTGTGCTTCAATCCACTTAGAAACGTAGTCTACTGCAATTAATATATATAAGTTCTCTTGTGCTTCAATCCCACTTAGAAACATAGTCTACTGCAATTAATATATATAAGTTTTCAAATGAAGGAATAAATGGTTCCATAGAAACGTATTAAAAACCTTGAAACACTTTTAGCATCACAACGAGGTAAAGCTTGTGCTTCAATCCACTTTAAAATGTAGTCTACTGCAACTAATATGTATAAGTTCCCAGATGAAGGAATAAATGGTCCCATGAAATCCAATCCCCAAACATCAAAGATCTCAACTTCTAACATGAAATTCAGAGGCATTTCATTTCTTCTAGATATATTGCCTACTCGTTGGCATCAATCACAAGTTTTTATGTATCTGTAAAAATCTCTAAAGAGAGTAGGCCAATAGAATCCAGCTTGTAAAATTTTCTATGCAATTTTATCAGTTCCAAAATGTCTTCCAAATTCAGAATCATGACATTTCTAAATAATTAGTTTAGTTTCTTCAATAGGTACACATCTTCTCATAATAAGATCCTTACATTATTTATATAAATAAGAATCATCCCAAAAATATGCTTGCGCATCATGAATTAATTTTCTTTGCTGTTGCAATGTCAGCATAGGTTGAAAAATATCACTTACAATATAATTAACAATATTAGCATACCTTGGTATTTTTCTCTCATTAATATTATAGAGTTGTTCATCAGGGAAACTGTTCGTAATTTCATTGTCGGTGTCAGATAATTCATGATATTCTAATCTCGACAAATGATCAGCAATTCGATTATCAGTTTCCTTTCGATCAATAACCACAAAATCAAATTCTTGCATCAAAAGTATCCATCTAATTAACCTTAATTTGGCATCCTTCTTTTGCATCAAACATTTAATAACAGAGTGATCAGTGTGAACAACACATTTAGCCCCAATTAAATAAGATCTAAATTTGTCAAAAGCATATACAATAGCCAGTAACTCTTTTTCAGTAATAGTGTAGTTAATTTAAGCATCGTTACGAGTTTTACTAGCATAGTATATAACTTTAAAAATCTTATCATCTTTGTCCAAGGACAGCTCCAATAGCATAATCACTAGCATCACACATCAATTCAAATGGTTTTTTGTCCAAGAACAGCTCCAATAGCATAATCACTAGCATCACACATCAGTTCAAATGATTTCTTTGCATCATTAAGAGTTTTACTAGCGTCGTATATAACTTTAAAAATCTTTTCATACCTTTGTCCAAGGCAGCTCTAATAGCATAATCACTAGCATCACACATCAGTTCAAATGGTTTCTCCCAGTTAGGTGAACTATTATATGGGTTGTGATTAACTTTTCTTTTAATAACTCAAAGGAATTTAAACAGTTTTCAGTAAACTCAAATTTCTTGTCCTTTTCTTAAAGTTGGCATAGAGGTTTGGTAATTTTTGAAAAATCTTTAAAGAATCACAGTAAAAACCAACATGTCTAAGAAAACTTCTAACCCCTCTTACATTAGTAGGAGGTGTTAATTTAAATATAACTTGAATTTTTGTAGTGTCAACTTCCATACCATTTTTCAAAATTTTATGCCCTAACACAATTCCTCCTGCAACCATAAATTTTTTCTCCCAATTTAGAACTAAATTAGTTCTTTCGCATAACTCCAAAACTCTTTCAAGATATTCTAATTTAGAACTAAATTAGTTCTTTCGCATAACTCTAAAACTTTTTCAAGATAAATTAAGCATGTGTTTTAGAACTAAATTAGTTCTTTCACATAACTCCAAAACTTTTTCAAGATAATTTAAGCATGCATAAAATGATGTTTCAAATACAGAGAAATCATCCATAAACATTTCTATTCCATCATCAATTAACTTACTAAATATAGACATCATACATCTCTGGAATGTTACAGGTGCATTACATAATTTGAAAGGCATTCTTCGAAAAGCAAAAGTTCCAAAAAGACTAGTAAATGTTGTCTTTTCTTGATCCTCAGAAGTAGTAAGAATTTGATGGTAGTCGGTATATCCATCTAAAAAACACAAAATATTTGTCCCAGCAAGTCTATCCACTATTTGCTAAAAATGGTAAAGGGAAGTGATCTTTCCTAGTGGCAGTGTTTAATTTTCTATAATCAATACAAATACGACACCCAGTAACTTGTTTGATAGGTATTAATTCATTATTCTCTTGTGCTTCAGCAGTCACCCGACCTTTCTTAGAAACACAATGAATTGGACTTACCCAAGCACTGTCCTACTAAATAGGATACATAATTCTAGTGTTCAACCATTTCAGAATTTCCTTCTTGCTACTTATTTCATCATTTGATTTAATCTCCTTTATGGATCAATTCTTAATTTATATTATTCATCCAGTATAATTCTGTGCATACAGATTGAAGGATTGATTCCTTTAATATTAGCTAAAGTCCAACCAAAAGCTTTCTTATATCTTTATAATATATCCAAAAGTCTTTTCTCATGCAAATCATCTAACTCTGAAGATATAATAACAGGTAATGTAGATGAGTTTCCAAGAAACACATACTTCAAGTGGTTAGGCAATATTTTTAACTCAAGTTCAGGTGGTTTTATAACTGATGGAACTAGATTCTTATCAGCATTTCATGTAATATCCAACATCTTAAATCTTAGATTCTTATCAGCATTTCACTAATTTCCATGCGAAAACATTCATTATCTCTTTCAACAGCAGAGTATTTAATAGATTTTGATGTTCACTAATTTCCATGCGAAAACATTCATTATCTCTTTCAATAGCAGAGTATTTCATAGATTTCAAATGTTAAAAGTCACTTCTTGATCATTAACTCTCATAGTTAATTCTCCTTTTTGAACATCTACTAAAAGTCACTTCTTAATTGTTAACTCTCATAGTTAATTCTCCCTTTTGAACATCTATCATAACTCTTCCAGTAGCTAAAAAGGTCTCCTTGAAATTATAGGTATTTCTTTATCTACATTCATATCTAGAATAGTAAAATCATCAGGAAAGATAAATTTATTAACTTTTACTAACACATCTTCTATAACTCCCTTTAGATAAGTAACTAAGTGATTCGCTAATTGAAGAGTTACAGAAGTAGATGAGACTTCTCCTAATCCTAATCTTTTGAAAATTGATAGAGACATAAAATTAATGCTAGCTCCCAAATTACATAAAGCTCTTCCATAAAATCTTTCACCGATAGCACACGGTATAGTGAAACTATCTGGATCTTTTAATTTTTTTGGATGCTTTTTCTAAATAATTGCACTACACTCTTCGCTAAATGCAACAGTCTCATTATCAGTGAAGTTCCTTTTTTTGTTCAAAATATCTTTCATAAACTTCACATAATTGGGTATTTGCTCTAAAGCTTCTACAAAAGGAATATTTACCATTAATCTCTTAAGAATTTCTATAAACCTGGAAAATTATTTATCCTTTTTGTGTTGTTTCAATATTTGAGGAAACGGTGATGGAGGTTTCTCCATAGTAATTTTCATTGGTGTTAGTGGATATTTTAAATCTGGGTATTCATGATTGACCAAAGGAAAAAATGTTGAAATTTTTATAACTATTTTACACTGATTTTGATGATATTGCACTTTAAAGAAATGTATTTTTGATGTTTTGTTGCAGGTATGTTGAATTATGATCATTGGATCAAAAAGAGGCAAAAAGGAACGAATTTGGAGCGAAAAGGACCAAAATATGAAGATTTGAACTAGGGCGCTGACGGCAAGCCCAACGGCGTTGACGGTGGGTTTTTCCCGAGAGTTCAGAATCAAATATTCCAAAAGGCCACTGACGGCGTCCTCGAGGCTGCCGACATTGAGATCGGCGGTTATCTCAACAGATGCATTTAATGTGGATGATTTTTTAGGGGATGCTTAGGCAACTCTTGGAAAACTATTCTACAACTATAAGAGAAGCTTTTGGCCAAAAATTGAAGAAGGGGGGAGGAAATAGAGAGTGTATAGAGTGTAAAAAGTTTAATTTCAGAGTTAGATTGTGAGGAATTCTTCGAGAGATTGTAAGAGTGGAGGGAAAGTGAGAGATTTCTTCCTCTGTTTCGCTTTGAAGAAGAATTTTGTGTATTGTAAAGAAAGGAAGAGATTCAGAGGAACTTCAAGAAGTTTGGTTGGGGAGGAATTAGAGATAAGTGGAATTTACTTATTGTAGTTTATATGACTTTGCTTTTATATATAAATTCTGAGTTTTATCGTATCTTCCCCATGAGTTCTGAGAAATTTTCTTAGTCTTTCTCTTTGTCTTGGGATTTTATGAAATGGTGATTTAAATTAGTTGAGCCTTGAGAATGTTAAAGAAATTGTGATGATCTTTTCAGGAAATGGTAATTTGAATTGGTGAAGCCATAAAAATGTTTAATAAATTGTGATGATCTTTTCACTTCAATATTAATTACTTTCAATCTGGCCCAATTGATTTGTTAAAATATGTTGAGTTTTACAACTAAAGTGAATAATTGGCAAAACCATGAAAATGTTTTTGGTAATTTGAATTGGTGAAGCCATGAAAATGTTAAAGAAATTGTGATGATCTTTTCACTTCAATCTTAATTTATTGGAGCCATGAAAATTTTAAAAAAATTATGATGATCTTTTCACTTCGATCTTAATTTACATCAATTTGGCCAATTGATTTGTTAAAATATGTTGAGTTTTACAACTAAAGTGAAGATTACATGCAAGATTCAGGGAGGTCAAAGTCCTTGAAATTTGGGTGCAAATAAATAGGGAAATAAAATTATCGGGTATAGAATTGGAGATTTTAGAATGATAGACTAAAATCTTCAATTTAGTTCTATTGTTTGGGTGCTAAAGTGTAGATGTTAGCCCTCAGGCGAGGAGAACGTGGGAGCTTCGACGTAAGAGCCCGTATCCTCCTAGCCTAGCCACAGATTCAGTAAACAAGCATAGGATTAGTCAATGTTCTTTATGCCTGGACCAAATGATAAAGAATAGGTATGCTCCTATTTGGCACAATCCAATTTGAACTAATTCACTTTAATTTCTTGACAAGGAGAAGGATGCTTTCTTATATATTGAACTTCACATTAGAAACTTTATCAGCAGAATTAGTTATTTATGAGTTATTAAAATTACATATTTATTTCAATTGTCTATTAGTGACAGATAAAAAATTTGAACTATATTGTTGTGATTAACTATTGATCTTCTAAAATCTTAGTTCATAGCCTCTAATATTATTCCCTATGGGATCTATATGTAGGNATTATCGGGCATAGAATTGGAGATTTTAGAGTGACATACTAAAATCCCCAATTCGGTCCTATCATTTAGGTGTTGAAGTGTAGATGTTAGCCCTCAGGCGAGGGGAATATGGGAGCTCTGAAGTGAGAGCCGGTATCCTCCCAGCCTAGCTGCAGATTTAGTAAACAAGCGTAAGATTAGTCAATGTTCTTTATGCCTAGACCAAAGGGTAAAGTATAGGTATGCTCCTATTTGGTACAATATAATTCGAACTGATTCACTTTATGCATTCACTATAATTTTTTGACAAGGAGAAGGATGCTTTCTTATATATTAAATATCACATTTGAACCTTCATTAGTATATTTAGTAATTTAATAGTTATTAAAATTACATATTTATTTCAATTACCTATTAGTGACACATAAGCAAATCGAACTTCATTGTTGTAATTAAAGTATTGCTTTTCTAAAATACTTAGTTCGCAGTTCTAAACCACTCCCTGTGGGATCGATATCTAGGACTCCATTAGAGCCCTGGTTTAGTTCTAATATTGCCTATTAGTGACAGATAAGCAAATTAAACGTCGTTGTTGTGATTAAAGTATTGCTTTTCTAAGGTCTTAGTCCATAATTCTAAACTACCTCTGTGGGATCGATATCTAGGACTCCATTAGAGCCCTATATTACTTGAGCGATACATATAAGTTGATAAGTGTGACTTTACAATTATTGAATATTTATTACGTCCATATTTATCGAATCTATATCTCTTATTAAGATTTGGTACAGTTACTGTGGAATTAAATATTTTAGCAGCAGTATTAAATACTTATATTTTTAAGCATATATGAAGTCGCGGTCAAGATTTTGGTGCCGTTTCCGGGGAGTGAGTAAAACAAAAATCATGATTAGAGTAACAGACAAATTAGGATTATTAGAAAATTTTTACTTGAATTGCAACTTATTTTCGCCTTTAGTTAGTTATATTACTGTGTAGTGATTTTAAATTATATGCATAAATTTGGACATGAAAATCTTATACCCTACGATTAGAAATTAGAACACACTGTTAGAAAAATTAGATGATTGAGAAGAGAACCTAGAAGTTCTGATACAATGGAAAATAACCTGAACAATCAAGGAATAGAGAATGAACACCAACCTAGACTACTACGAGATTATGCAAATCCTACAGCAGATGAAATTCACTTGTCTATAAAAAATCCTGATGTAGCTGTTAATTCATTTGAGCTTAAACCTGCTCTTATCCAAATGGTACAAAATAATCAAATCGAAGGTACACCGCTAATTCATTTGAGCTTAAACCTGTTATTATCCAAATGATACAAAATAATCAATTCAGAGGAACACCAAATGAAGATCTCCTGCTATTATCCAAATGGTACAAAACAATCAATTCGGAGGTACACCAAATGAAGATCCGAATCACACCTCGCTAGTTTTTTAGAACTGTGTGCTATTTTTAAATATGACAGAGTCTCAAACGATGAGTTAGACTTAGACTTTTTCCTTTTTTCACTAAGGGATAAGGCTAAGATGTGGTTAAATTCGTTAGCACCAGGATCTATTAGAACTTTGGGAGAACTTTCAGAGAAATTTCTATCCAAATATTTCCCTCCATCAAAAACTGCTAAACTTAGAAATGACATAACATCATTCTATCAGCTTGATGGAGAATCAATATTCAAAGCTTGGGAGAGATTTAAAGATCTTCTTAAGAAATGCCCTCATCATTCTTTACTAGATTGGTAAATAATTTAAACTTTTTATAATGGATTAGTGGGATCACTTAGATCGATTATAGATGACGCGGTTGGTGGTTCTTTAATGTGAAAACCTATTTGATGAGGGTTATTCGTTAATAGAAGAGATGACTACCAATAATTTTCAATGGCCTTCTGAAAGGGTAAATCCTAAGAGAGTAGCTAGTATCTATGATTCTGATGCAATATCTATGTTAGCTTCGCAGAATGTTGCAATAGCAAAGAAATTAGATCATTATGGAATAAATTATTCTCCAACACCTCCTATGATGGATGAAAATTCATCTAGGGAATTTGTGAATGTTCAACCTTTGTATGAGACTTTAAATGTTATTAATAGACCTAACAACCCTTATTCGAACAGTTATAACCCAAGTTGGAAGAATCATCCAAATTTTAATTGGAATAACCATTCTTCTACAAATCAACAATGGGAAAACAACCCAGTGAACCCATTAAGAAGTTCACGGATTATAAAACTATTTCACTTTGCAAAGAGTGTAGTGCAAATATTCAAAAAAAGCTTCCCGAAAAATTAAAAGATCCTAGTAGTTTCACTATACCGTGTGCTATTGGTAAAAAATTCTATGGAAGAGCCTTATGTGATTTTGGAGCCAACATTAATCTTATGCCTCTATCAATTTTCAAAATATTAGGATTAGGAAAAGTCCCACCTACANTTAGAGCAAATGCCCAATTATGTGAAATTTATGAAAGATATTCTGAATAAAAAAAGGAAGTTCACTGATAACAAAATTGCTGCACTTAGCGAAGAGTGTAGTGCAATTATTAAAAAAAAGCTTCTTGAAAAATTAAAAGATCTAGGCAGTTTCACTATACCGTATGCTATCGGTGAAAAAAATATAGAATAGCTTTATTTTATTTGGAAGCCAACATTAATCTTATGTCTCTATCAATTTTCAAAAGATTAGGATTAGGAGAAGTCTCACATACTTCTGTAACTCTTCAGTTAGTGGATCGTTCAGTTACATATCCTAAGGGAGTTATGGAAGATGTGTTAGTAAAAGTTATGATAGATGTTTCTNTTACATATCCTAAGGGAGTTATAGAAGATGTGTTAGTAAAAGTGGATAAATTTATCTTTCCGGTGTATTTCATTGTTTTAGATATGGAGGAAGATAAAGAAATACATATCATTTTAGGGAGACCATTTGTAGCTACTGGAAAAGCTATGATAGATGTTAAAAAAGAAGAATTAACTTAGAGAGTTAATGATCAAGAAGTGGCATAGATGTTCAAAAAGGAGAATTAAATATGAGAGTAAATTTTAACATTGCATACAATTAAATATGAGAGTTAACGATCAAGAAGTGACTTTTAACATTGTGAAATCTATGAAATACACTGCTGTTGAAAGAGATAATGAATGTTTTCGCATGGAAATTAGTGAACATCTATTGAATGAAAATTTTAAAGAATATTTTGAAGAGAAAGAACAATTTAAAGATAGTGTTGAAGNCGTTCAGTTACATATCCTAAGGGAGTTATAGAAGATGAGTTAGTAAAAGTGGACAAATTTATCTTTCTTGTGGATTTAATTGCTTTAGATATGGAGGAAGATAAAGAAATACCTATCTTTTTAGGAAGACCATTTTTAGCTACTAGAAAAACTGTANAGATAATGAATGTTTTCGCATGGAAATTAGTGAACATCTATTGAATGAAAATTTTAAAGAATATTTTGAAGAAAAATAACAATTTGAAGACAGTGATGAAGTTATTTTGGATGAATTAGAAAATGAAGAATTAGACTATGTTCAAGGNGAAAGAGATAATGAGTGTTTTCGCATGGAAATTATTGAACATCTACTGAATGAACATTTTAAAGAACATTTTAAAGATCAAAAGTATGTTGAAAAAGACGAGCATTTTGAAGAAAAAATTGAAGAGAATGGTGAAATTATTTTGGATGAATTAGAAAAGGAAGAATTAGATTATGTTCAAGAAAGATTCGAGATGNCCTGCTGTTGAAAGAGATAATGAATGTTTTCGCATGGAAATTAGTGAACATCTATTGAACGAGCATTTTAAAAAACATTTTGAAGAGAAAAAAGATTTTGAAGATAAAGATGAAGTTATTTTGGATGAAATAGAATATGAAGATTTAGATTATGTTCATGAAAGATTTGAGATGTTTGATATTACACGAAATGANTCTACTGAATGAACATTTTAAAGAACATTTCAAAGATAAAAAGTATTTTGAAGAACAATTCAAAGAAAATGACAAAATTATTCCGGAAAAATTATAAAATGAAGAATTAGATTAGGTTCAGGAAAGATTTGAAATGTTGGATATTACGGAAAATGCTGATAAGAATTTATCTTCATCAATTATTAAACCACCTGAACTTGAGTTGAAAACATTACATAACTACTTGAAGTATGTATTTTTGGGAGACTCATCTACATTACCTGTTATTATATCTTCAGAATTAATTGATTTATAAAAACAAAGACTGATAGATACATTGAAAAGATATAAGAGAGATTTTGGTTGAACCTTAGTAGATATTAAAGGAACCAGTCCTTTGATTTGTATGCACAGAATTATATTAGATGAACAATATAAACCAAGAGTTGATACACAAAGGGAGATTAAACCCTATAATGAAAGAAGTAGTAAAAAAGGAAATTTTGAAATGGTTAGACACTGAAATTATATATCTTATTTCAGATAGTGCATTGGTAAGTCCAATTCATTTTANAAAGGTATAACTCACTTACTCTCCCGAACCTTCGCGAGTTCTACATCTATAATGGCTTGATTTCATAGCATGATTACCATATAGATGTATTCGTCTCTTCAAGATGAAATTTTAAAAAAATAATCACTAAAATCCATTGAGAAATGAGAAAGATATTAAGATTTTAAGATGGATGACTCTCGGTTAAAGCCATCGGGGACGATGAACGGATGCCGTTCATCCTCGCATGTATTGAATGANACCATATGGATGTGTTCGTCTCTTCAAGACGAACATTTTAAAAAAATAATCACTAAAATCCATTAAGAAATGCGAGAGATCTTAAGGTTTTAAGATGGACGGTTCTCGGTTAAGGCTATCGGGGATGATGAACGGATGCCGTCCATCCGCGCGTTTATTAAATGAACGATGGAGATCAAGCCGGATGATCATCCGGGGCGATACAGCACGATGCGTGGCAGCTGACTCAGAAGGCGGCGTCAAATAGGAGTGCGCCACGTGGCTTTTCGACGGATCCGAGGATCCAGTCAGCCCGCAGTTTGAATAAATAAATAGGATATTTAATAAAACCAGAAAATAGCTCC
>JXCR01104995.1:298037-333783 GCA_002079205.1 Phalaenopsis hybrid cultivar | reverse complement strand
AACTCTGCTACAACGAGGAGCTTGGAGCTTACATGGTGGGCAGCCCAGCCATCTTCAACAACAAGAGGATCTACAACAACATGTTGAACACATCTTTCCTTAGTTTTAAGCAACAAAGCCATAGAAATTCGAGGTCGTTTGCCTAGTGCAACAAAATCCTCAAACACATCTTTTAAGATTTGTACAATCCTGTTGTACAATCTAAGCCCTAACTTGCCTTAGGATTCCGAGGTTGTCATACGTTATGACCTAAATCCTCACATCTTCAAGGTTATTTGTGTTGATTGCTTCACACAAATGTAAATCCTAATAAATAAAAATTGTAGGATGAAACATCTAAATTATTTCTCCTAAATTGAAGCCAAATAATAGGATAGCTTGAGAAGTCACCGAAGTTCTCTTTCAGATCCGTGACATCCTGAAGCCAAATAATAGGATAGCTTAGGAAGTCACCGAAGTTCTCCTTCGGATCTGTGGCACCAAATAATAGGATAGCTTAGGAAGTCACCGAAGTTCTCCTTTAGATCTGTGACATCCTCTAAAAGCCAAATAATAGGATAGCTTAGGAAGTCACCGAAGTTCTCCTTCGGATCTGTGGCATCATCTAGTGATTTCATAGCTCAGGAAGTCACCGAAGTTCTCCTTCGGATCTGTGACATCCTCTAGTATTTACTCCTGAACTTAGGAAGTCACCGAAGTTTTCCTTCGGATCTGTGACATCCTCTAGTATTTCCTCCTTTGCATTCCAAAACAAAATGTTCCAAATTTGAACCAATCCCCTTTCACACTTCTTAGTCCGATATCATTGAAATGTCCTTACCATTTGAAATCCTTGAAGATAATTTTTCTTGACTTTTATTGAGAGTATTCTTAGGTCACTTCAGTTACCTAAGATGTAATTAACTATAGGGGCTTGCCCTTATAGGAAGCTTTTCCCGAACCCAGCATAATATAAACCCTATTTAATTCCTTATATTAAATAGGGGAATTTGTCGGTCAATACATTGGTTTCACAGACCAAACGAATGTCATAACTTTCTTTAGTTGATTGATTGAGCCTCACCCTCAATTCTTACATTCATCCTTCGGGATAGATACAGGATTTGAGGTAAACATCTTTCATCTAAACTATGAAAATTATGGGGTCAGTTTGACTTCATCTTTTTCAAAACTAAAACTTTTATATTTAAACTATGAAAATTATGGGGTCAGTTTGACTTCATCTTTTTCAAAACTAAAATTTTTTTAACCTAAACTATGAAAATTATGGGGTCAGTTTGACTTCATCTTTTTCAAAACTAAAATTTTTAAACCCAATACATTGGTTTCACAGATCAAACGGATGTCATAACTTTCTTTAGTTTATTTGATCGATTATTCTTGTGTTCATCCTTCGGGATAGATACAGGATTTGAGGTAAAACGCTCTTTCATCTAAACTATAAAAATTATGGGGTCAGTTTGACTTCATCTTTTTCAAAATTAAATTATTTTTTAAGAANGGTATTTCATAGATTTCACAATGTTAAAAGTTACTTCTTGATCATTTACTCTCATAATTAACTCTCCTTTTTGTACATCTATCATAGCTTTTCCAGTAGCAAAAAATTGTCTACCTAAAATGATAGATATTTCCCTATCTTCCTCCATATCTAAAACAATGAAATCCACAGAAAAGATAAATTTGTAAATTTTTACTAACACATCTTCTATAACTCCCTTAGGATATGTAACGGATCGATCTGCCAATTGAAGAGTTACAGAAGTAGGTGAGACTTCTCCTAATCCTAGACTTTTAAAAATTGATAGAGGCATAAGGTTAATACTGGCTCCCAAATCACATAAAACTCTTCCATAGAATTTTTCACCGATAGCACACGGTATAGCGAAACTTCCAGGATCTTTTAATTTTTCAGGAAGCTTTTTCTGAATAATTGCACTACACACTTCGCTAAGTGCAAAAGTTTTGTTGTCTGCGAACTTCCTTTTTTTGTTCAGAATATCTTTCATAAAGTTCACATAATTGGGCATTTGCTCTAAAGCTTCTACAAAGGGAATATTCACCGTTAACTTCTGAAAAATTTCTAAAAATTTTGAAAATTATTTATTCTATTTATGTTGTTTTAGCCGTTGAGGAAATGGTGGTGGAGGTTTTTCCATAGGAATTTTCAATGGTGTAAATGGATACTCTAAATCTGGGTATTCATGACATTTTCTTTCTCGGTATCCACTTTCTCTGTTTTAGTTTCTATTTCTTGTTGCACTCTTGTCTCTAATTCTTTTCCACTTCATAATTAAATCACCTTGATTTTCTCTTTTCCTTGATCTTTAGGATTTGGTTCCACAGTACTTGAAAAAGTTCCTAATGTTTAGTTATTAAGCACAGTAGCGATATGACCTAATTGGTTCTCAATATTCTTAATAGCAGTTCCTTGATTTTGTAATAGATTTCCTTGAATCAGTAATTGAATTTCTTGATTTTGCATTGTTGACCCATGTTTAATATCAGCTCTTCCATAGACAACTTCTTCTCCTTAATTTGAGTGTCATAGCAGTTCCTTGATTTTGTAATTGATTTCCTTAAATCTGCAATTGATTTCTTGATTCTGCAATTTAATAGCAGTTCCTTGATTTTGTAATTGATTTCCTTGAATTTGTAATTGATTTCCTTGCTTCTACAATTGTGTGTTTAATATCAGCTCTTCCATAGACAACTTCTTCTCCTTAATTTGAGTATTACTGTTAAATTCTGTATTCTAAATAGCAGTTCCTTGATTTTGTAATTGATTTCCTTGATTCTGCAATTGTTGACCCATGTTTAATATCAGCTCTTCCATAAAACTTCTTCTCCTTAATTTGAGTATTACTGTTAAATCCTTGAGGATAAGAAGGTCTATAGTTATTATTTCCTTGGTTGGATGAATGTCCTAATGGGTTTACTGAGTAGTTTTCCCATTGTTGATTGGTAGAAGAATTGTTATTCCAATTTAAATTTGGATGATTCTTCCAGCCTGGGTTATAATAGTTTGAATATGGGTTGTTGGGTCTATTAATAGCATTTAAGGTTTCATAAGGATGATTCTTCCAACCTGGGTTATAATAGTTCGAATATGGGGTTGTTAGGTCTATTAATAGCATTTAAAGTCTCATATGAAAGTTGAACATCCACAAATTGCCCAGATGAATTCTCTTCCATCATAGGAAGCGTTGGAGAATAATTCATCCCATAATGATCTAAAATGAATTCTCTTCCATCATAGTAGGTGTTGGAGAATAATTCATTACATAATGATCTAATTTCTTCTTCCATCATAGGAGGTGTTGAAGAATAATTCATCCCATAATGATCTAATTTCCTTGATATTACTTCCATCATAGGAGGTGTTGAAGAATAATTCATCCCATAATGATCTAATTTCTTTGATATTGTGTTGGAGAATAATTCATCCCATAATGATCTAATTTCTTTGATATTGCAGCAATCTACGAAGCAATCCACAAATTGCCCAGATGAATTCTCTTCCATCACAAGAGGTGTTGGAGAATAATTCATCCCACTGATCTAATTTCTTTGATATTGCAGCAATCTGTGAAGCTAACATAGATATTGCATCAGAATCATGAATACTAGATACTCTTTTAGGATTTACCCGCTAAGAGGTCCATTGAAAATTGTTGGTAGCCATTTCTTCTATTAATGAATAAGCCTCATCAAAAGGTTTTGACATTAAAGAACCACCAGTCGCAACATCTATAATCGATCTAAGAGATCCCACTAATCTATTATAAAGATTTGAATTATTAACCAGTCTAGTAATGAATGATGAGGCCATTTCCTAAGAAGATCTTTAAATCTCTCCCAAGCTTCATATATTGATACTCCATCAATCTGACAAAACGATGTTACGTCATTTCTTAGTTTAGCAGTCTTAGATGGAGGGAAATATTTGGATAGAAATCTCTATGACAATTCTCCCCAAGTTCTAATAGATTCAGGCGCTAACGAGTTTAACCACATCTTAGCCTTATCCCTCAGTGAAAAAGGAAAAAGTCTATGTCTAATAGCATCATTTGAGACTCTATCATATTTATAAGTAGCACATAGTTCTAAAAAACTAGCGAGGTGTTAGTTAGGATTTTCATTTGGTGTACCTCCAAATTGATTATTTTGTACCATTTGGATAATAGTAGGTTTAAGCTCAAATGAATTAGCAGCTACATCAAGATTTTGGATAGATAAGTGAATTTCATCTGTTGTAGGATTTGCATAGTCTCTTAAGGGTCTAGGTTGGTGTTCATTCATAATGTTTTCCATTGTATCACAGTTTCTAGGTTTTCTTTTTGATTTTCTAATTTTTCTAAAAGTTCGTTCTAATTCCGAATCATATGGTATAAGATTTTTATGTCCAAATTTGCGCATACAATTTAAAATTAGTACTTAGTAATTGAAAATATAAATATACATATATAAATGTATACAAAAGTTGCAATTTAAGTAAAAACTTTTTAATAATTCTAATATGTCTGTTACTCTTAAAATTCTCCCCGGCAACGACGCAAAAAACTTGACCGACCTTTTTCTTTTAGTAAATCGACAATTACAAGAATTTGATGATGCTGCTAGAAGATTTAAATTCCGGCAACGGTGTCAAATATCTTGACTGCGACTTGTCGGCGTTATTTCGGGTTGGTTTGTAGGGAGTTGCCCGTAAGAAGCTGCCGGTTGCTAGAAGCTGTCGGCGTTATTTCGGGTTGGTTTATGGGGTTGCCCGTAAGAAGCTGTCGGTCGCTGGAATCGAAATCTCGTCGCCCGCTTCGGAAGGACGTTGAAGTATGAAATCAAACTGACCCCATATTTTTCATTCGCTTCGGAAGGACGTTGAAGTATGAAATCAAACTGACCCCATATTTTTCATAGTTTAAAAATGGAAGAGCACAGTACCACAAATCTTGTATATATCCCGAAGGATAAATACAATACTTGAGGATGAGGCTCGATCAAATAAACTAAGAAAAGTATGACGTCCGGCTGGTCTGTGAAACCTTTATATTGGCCGACAAGTTCCCCTTTTTAATATAAAGGATTAAATAAGGTATATATTAAGCTGGGTTCGGACATGCTTCCTATAAGGGCAAGCCCCTATAGTTAGTCTTAAATGACCAAAGCCACCTAAGAAGACTCTCGATAAAAATCAAGAAAAATTATCTTCAAAGAATTTCAAAGGGTAGGACTCTTCAACGCTTTTAAATGACCAAAGCCACCTAAGAAGACTCTCGATAAAAATCAAGAAAAATTATCTTCAAGGTATTTCAAAGGGTAGGAGTCTTCAACGAAATCAGATGTAGAGGTGTGAAAAGGGAATGGTTCAAATTTTGAACATTTTATTGTAGAATCCAAAAGAAGAAGAATTAGGGGATGTCATGGATCTAAAGGAGAACCTCGGTGACTTCCAAAGCTATCCTAATGTTTGGCTTCAGTTTTGAGTAGAAATATTTAGGTGTTTCATCCTGCTAATTTTATTAGTTAGGGCTTACATTCGTGTGAAATGATCACATAAATAGCCTAAAAGATGTGAGGATTTAAATCGTGACAAACGACAACCTCAGAATCCTAAGACGAGTTATGACTTATATTATATAGCAAGGCTATACAAAGGCCTAAAGATAAGGTGAGGATTTATGTTGCATAAGCAAGCAACCTTGAAGTCTTATGGCTTTGTTGTTTAAGTATAAGGAAGGAAGATTGGTTTAGCTAGGGAAGTTTTGCTGTTGAAGATGATCATGCTGCCCACCATGCTAGCTCCAAGCTCTTAGCTCCTTGCCGCGACAAGTTTGAGTTATCTAGTGTGTCAAGTTATAACATCAAATCAGGTGGCCCTATGGTTGAAGTTCTTTAAACTTTATGAAGGCATATTAAAGTTGATTAGAGCGACACCGGTTAGGATCCTACAGTTCCCTTGTTCCGACATCATTATTTTCTATTGGATTCTCTTAGTTCAAATGAACTTACTAAACTTCAACTTAATGAGTTCCATAATTTCATTTAAACTGTGGGAAGCCTCGTTAGCAATCGTAGGTTACCTCCTTTGAGGGATTCCCGATCATCCAGAGACATCTTAATTTAGTTGAAGTTGTGGTTTTGTATGATGTTTGTGATTAAATTTTGAGTTATTTTATATTTTGCATGTTGTGGCGGTGAATTTTATCTTGGTTGATTTTAGTTTTGGTTCTGGCTATGGTTATGATTATGGTTAGGGTTATGTGGCTATCCTGATGGTTTTAGTTTTCATGCAGGGTGACATTATTGTTTATCATGCAAATTTGCAGGTATAAAGGTACAGTATGAAAGTATAAGAAAGACAACGCTGAAAACTATAAAAGTGTACCTGACGAGTCTTCTCGTTCCACCACCTGAAACTTAAAAAGCATGTTAAGGCAGTTTATGAAGAGTAAGAATGGTAAAAATTTGGTAATTTTCCTAACCCTATTTCATATCTTTGGGGGTCCTTAGAAGTTTAATTAAGGATGATTCCATTGAGCAAAGAATATTAAGATTAATAGGCCTCTCAGGTATCCAACAAGTTAGGAGGGGGAAGCAGGTCCATGCCTCCTTCTCACCAACTGGTGAAAAGCCTCAAGTGCATTTAAACTTATTATGTTACTTAATGGTTCATCCTGTAAATATCCTTATTACTCAGTGAACATTGATGTCTCAATTGTCCTTAAGAATAGGGTAATTATCACTTATCATTTAATTTCAAAATTATGTGGGTGAAGACTCTTAAAGATGCACATCAATGTAATTTGAACACTTAGCCAAATTTTTAAGCCTAATTAGGCTTTGTTGTGTTTCAAGAATGTTTGATATAATTATGTTTATTTGTCTAATCCTCATTTATTAATTGGGCTTAGTGGTGTTCCAAGGATGTTTGATATAATTATGTTTATTTCTCTAATCCTTGTTTAATTAGATGTTTCAAGGATGTTTGATTTTGTTATGTTTATTTCTCTAATCCTCTTTTAGTCATTTTTTTTTGTGACCCAAGTCACCACTAAGCCCTTAAGACCTAGGTGAGTGTCTTAATTAGTTTTGAAAATGGTTAAGATCTAAGTGATCATGATTTGTGATTTAGATTTTTATTTGAAAATCAAAATAAAGGTATTAAATTGATTAATTATAGACTTCAAAAGTCATAACCCTAAGTCCAATAATTTTAATAAACTTCCAAATCTTAATAATTTAGAAATTTATTAATCTTAATTAAGCAAGTAAGATTAGTTTATACCAATTAAACCCTTATGTTTCAATCATCAAATAAATTGATTAAAATCCAAGGTTACACATTTTCCCTCCTTAAATTAAACCTAAATGTTAATTAAGGCTAAATTTCCAAAATTACACATTTGCCCCTAAGGCTCTAACACTTTATAATTTGTCAAATTCAATTCAAATGACTTTGAAATTTTTATCCTGCCTCATTTATGAGCCAATTAAGACATCAAAGGAGAAAATATGATTTTTCAAAATTTAATTTAATTTATACAATTATTTTCATGCAAAAATAGGATTTTTCAAAGAAAATTTCTAACTTGAACAACATAAATTATAATCCCTTGAAAAATCTACTAGAGGTAGACCTAAACTAGAGGAGCCTTTGGATCAATTTTCATAATTTTTTGAATTCTTTGTGATTTATTAGAATTATTTTAAATTTTGGGTTATTTAATAAAAATAAATATTTCACATAGTGAAAATTAAATTTTATATTTTTAAAAATCTCCCTAAGGTCAGAGAACTCAGAGGAGCAAATTTAATATTTTTCTGATTTTTCCTTGATTTATTGGAATTATTTTAGTGAAAACTCATATTTAGCCTTTTATAAATTTTTATTAAGCATTGAAATTCAATATCTTTATTTAGAATACTAGGAAAAATATTCTAATTATTCCTAAGTGATTAGGAAACAATTTAGAACATTTTCATGAGTTTTATTATTTTTATGATTTTTATGAATTTTTAATTATTTAAATATTTAGAATAGGCTAAAAATCAAAATTTTATTTTATATATCATTTTATTTTTAGAAAATACACTGATCATAGAGAACTAAAAAAACTAAGTTTTAGAATTTTTTGAGTTATATTTTAATTTTTAAAAAACATTTAAATGCCAAGAGGGGTATTTATTTTTAAAAATCAAGTTAAGTTGTCAAATGAACTCAAAATAATTTGAAATTTTTATGATGAGTTCTCTGAAAAATCAATTTAAGTTGTCAAATGAACTCAAAATATTTTGAAATTTTTATGATGAGTTCTCACGATCATAAATCATAGTGAAGATAAAAAATCAAGTCATTTAAATTTTTAAATTTTCCAAAATTAATTATCTTAGTGATTTAGTCTTTGTAAAATTTAAGGGCATTTTAAATGACTTGACCCATGACATTATTTTCAAAAGCTTCTATAGTTATGGTGGACCGTCCAAATTTTTTTTTAAAATTTTCTAATCAATATGATAATTTCCATGATTATTTTAAAGAAATAATGTGAAATAACTTGAAAAATGTGGGTCTTTGTATGGGAAACTCCTCTGACTTTGGAAAAATCAGAGAATACCTCCCCTCACAGAGGCTACAACAAGCTAAAATTTCAAGCTTAGGTGATGTGCTATCATGGATGGAGAATCAAATGATTCAAAATAGTGTTTAATTAATTAAAAATAAAATATACATAAAATGGACTTGAAATTTGTTTCACATTGTTCTCCTTTGTTCACTGAGCAAGTGGGTATTTTTATTTTATTTTTGTGATTTTTCTACATAAAGTTATGAATTTTCTAAGTTAAGGGTATTTAAATAAATAGTAAAAAGCCCTATTTATCTATTTAAACAACGCGTGCTGACGAGATCTTAGGCAGCTCCGAAGGCATGCGTGGCACGCTCTGGTTGGACGCCGCCGTCCACGTGGCTACTGACTCGGCCCACGATTTATGTCCCGAAGCGCTGTCCGGCTCGATCTCCCCCGTTCATTTGATACACGCTTGATCGAACGACTCCACGTCATCATCCCTGATAGAATGATCCCATGCCCGTCCACATTAAAACCCGATCTCGGCCTAGACTCAACCAAATCACTTTGGGTTTGATCCTATGAACTCGTCTAAGTGAGGTGAACACATTCATACGGTTAATGTGCCATGAAATCAAGCTTAAGTAAACGGAGAATCAAAATAAGCTTGAGAGAAGGAGAATTTTTATACCTTTGCTCTGAGAAGAGAGGCTTCAATCAGAGGTGCTCGGTACATTCGTTGGGGTCCAAGGAGGCTAGGGATTGAGTCCCTGGTCTTGGTGTAAGGTCGAGGTATGAATTCGACCAAGCTCGATTTCAGGTGTTGGTCTAGAGCTATGGTAGGGGCTCTGCGGAAAGGGGATTTGATGGGGCTTTAGCTTCTTTCACTCTTGTGAAGCTCTGGGCACAAGAAATTTGAAATTTGGTGGAGTGTGAATGTGTATTGGGTTCTGTCCTGGTTTTTTGCAGGGTTTCAAGCTCAAAATTGAGCTTCGGTAATGGGAATGGGTGAGGGAAAATGGTTGGAATGCACTGAGGGAATCTTAGGGAAGCTCTGTGTGAAGTTTGGAGAGGCTTCTCTAAGGAAATTTCAGCACCCTTATTTTACGGCCTTGGAGGTGGC
This sequence comes from Phalaenopsis hybrid cultivar, assembly GCA_002079205.1. Lineage (NCBI taxonomy): Eukaryota > Viridiplantae > Streptophyta > Magnoliopsida > Asparagales > Orchidaceae > Phalaenopsis > Phalaenopsis hybrid cultivar. Next base: position 324,093 of record JXCR01104995.1, on the reverse strand, counting down.
CTTTTATAAAAATCGGGCTATGGTGGCTGTCATGGCCAATTAGGAGGTGTAATGTGGTGCTTAGGTGGAGGGCAGAGGAGCTCCATTGTTTGATTTGAATGAGCTGGCCTCTAGGTTTGATTTGGTTAAGGTGTCAGGGGAGTAGCTCTCAGTTTTGGGCTTTTTCGGCTACTAGGCTAGCCGGCCGGCCAGGGCGATGAGGCTAGGTGCTCAGGAAACCCAGAGGAATCCATCACGACAATTTAATGCAAATGTGCTTGGATTTGGTAAAGATATCTTAAGCATGTGCATTTTCAGAAATAAGATCCCTTAATTTGGGTGTCCTTTGGTCCATGGCTTGATTTATGTGATTTCATGGTGTTTGGACTGGTGGCTAAGTCCAACTAATGGCTGTGGTGGAGTTAATTTGGTGGCTTTAGGGTGGTTAGGTCACATTTACTGCATGGGTCCAAGTGGGTGCAAATGACAAAAACTTGGGTTTAGGCTAGGTTAACCATGTCAATTGGCCCAAATAATTTTTGAATTTGGTGTAGATGAACATAAGGAACAACTTTGATGAAGGATGGAAGTGGTTTTGAGCTCAATTGGAGGGTCAATTTGAGGGTGCTTTGAACTTTAATCAATTTGGTCATGTTGGGCTAGGCTTGGGTCTAAGTTGGGTTAGCCTTGAGCTAAGTCCAAATTGAACATAAGGACCTCATGAAGAGTTTCCAACATGAATTGGATGCCAATTTAGAGTTTAAGGCAATCAATTGGGTGAAATTTGGGGACTTAGCCAATTTGGGGCTAAATTTAGGAATTTTGGATTTAAGCCAAAATGAAATGGATTTGAGGCTTCACCAATGTCAATTTATGGTTTATTTTGATGTATAGGAATGTTATAAAGATTTTTGAACATTGATTGAGACCAATTGACTAGGCTATGGGTTCAATTTGGTAAGATTAGGTCATGTGGTCAAAATTGGGGTTTTGACCTAAATAAAAATTGAGCTCAAATAATGAGCCAATTAGGCTTGGATTTGGCTTATTTTGGACATATGAAAAGTGAATTTAAGTTTAGGATTGGAAATGGGGTCAATTGAGATCAAATTGATGGACAATTGAGTTGGATTTGGGGAAATTTTGGTCTTTAAAAAGTAATTTGGGGATTTTTGTTAAAGATGGTCGAATTGGCCAAATTTGGTCATATGGTAGTTGAGAGAAATAAAATTGGGAATAATTGGGATTTATTGAGATTTTCTGGAAATTTTTGGAATTTTTGGAATTTTGAGCTATGGAGGGGTATTTTGGTAATTTGGATGTGTTTTAGGGGTAAAACGTCAAGATGGGTATTTTGGTAGATTTGAGGTACACATCACCAATAATCCATGGACCAATGGAAACCCCATTTTGGGTCCTCTACATAGTGGTCTTTGCCAAACCATAGCCCTAGGGCTAGTAGGGTTAGAGGACCATCGACATGAGTATCACGAAAGATCAAGGGATCTAGGTTAGAAATTCTGGGTTTAGGGTAGTGAGTGATTGTGAATGCAGATAAGTGTAGTGAGTGTCATAGCTCTAGAACAACACTTAAGGTCAACCCTAAGGTCCAGCAATCCTGAGGGTGACTCATCTTGAGTTTCCCCCATAGTGACCCCTCCTACTTAGTATTTAGAGGTTGAAAGCATTATGTGGAACTTCAAGTTGAGTGGAGAAGAGTTTAGAATTTCTAGTGGTGAGGGTTCCATGTCTAGTTTTCTAAGAATAGTCAATAGGGAAGGTCCTATGGCTAGACCCTAGGCTATTAAAGAGGAAAAAACTAAACCTAAAAAAAAACTGAGGTCAACAAATGGACCCCCAATAGGTGTGGTGTGCTGGGAAAACACACCACGTGTATTGGCATTAACCGACGAGATCAACAAAAACCAATACAAACTCCTAAGTCAACAAACCTGGAAGTATGCGTCGAGTTGTGTGTGAGATTTGTTTCTGTCGGGGAATTAGCAATTGTGTGCTTAATCAAGTCAAGAAGTAGGGACTCTCGCTGGACATTGGAGAGTGGACTTTTGAGTTATGAAATTTCAAAGATTTCCAAAGGATGGGAGTCAAAATGTAAGTGTTGACCACGAGATGGGAATTAAAATTTAAATATCAACTCGAAAAGAGAGAGAGAGAGTGAGAGAGAGAGTCGGAATGTAAGGACTGACCTCGAATGTAATGAATCAGAAATGTAGGACTTATTCAGAAAATGAGAATTGAAATGTAGGTCAATTCTCAAAAGAGAGCATCAGAATGTAAGGACTGACTTCAAATGTATAGAATCAGAAATGTAGGACTAATTCGGAAATGAGAATTGAAATGTAGGTCAATTCTCAAAAGAGAGCGTCGAAATGTAAAAACCGACTTCAAACGTAAAGAATAAGAAATGTAGGACTGATTCAGAAATGAGAATTGAAAATGTATGTCAATTCTCAAATGAGAGCGTCGGAATGTAAGGACCGACTTCAAATGTAAATAAAAAGAAATGAAGGACTGATTCAGAAATGAGAATTGAAATGTAGGTTACTTCTCAAAAGAGAGCATCAGAATGTAAGGACCGACTTCAAACGTAAAGAATCCGAAATGTAGGAATGATTCATAAATGAGAATTGAAATCTAGGTAAATTCTCAAAAGAGAGCGTCAGAATGTAAGGACGGACTTCAAATGTAAAGAATAAAAAATGTGGGACTGATTCAGAAACGAGAATTGAAATTTAGGTCAATTCTCAAAAGAGAGTGTCGGAATGTAAGGACCGACTTCAAACATAAATAATCAGAAATGTAGGGCTGATTCAGAAATGAGAATTGAAATGTAGGTCAATTGTCAAAAGAGAGCATCGAAATGTAAGGACCAACTTCAAACTTAAAGAATCAGAAATGTAGGATTGATTTAGAAATAAGAATTGAAATGTAGGTCAATTCTCCAAAGAGAGGGTCACAATGTAAGGGCCGACTTCAAACGTAAAGAATCAAAAATGTAGGACTGATTCGAAAATGAGAATTGAAATGTAGGTTAATTCTCAAAAGACAGCGTCAGAATGTAAGGACCGACTTCAAACGTAAAGAATAAAGAAAGTAGGACTGATTCAGAAATGAGAATTGAAATGTAGGTCAATTCTTAAAAGAGAGCGTCAGAATGTAAGGACCGGCTTCAAATGTAAAGAATCAGAAATGTAGGACTAATTTGAAAATGAGAATTGAAATGTAGGTCAGTTCTCAAAACAGAGCGTCGGAATGTAAGGACCGACTTCAAACATAAAGAATCAGAAATGTAGGACTAATTCAGAAATGAGAATTGAAATGTAGGTCAATTCTCAAAAGAGAGCGTCAGAATGTAAGGACCCACTTCAAACTTAAAGAATCAGAAATATAGGACGGATTCAAAAATGAGAATTATATTGTAGCCATCACTTCCGAGAGAGAATCAAAATTTAGGAATCAACCTCAGAATGTGAGAATCAGGATTTAAGTACTGACTTGAAGATGTGATTTGAAATTTACAAAGAGCTTGTAGTGTTAAATTTGCAAAAGTGTGTTAGGTGAGAAGGTTGATTTTGAAGAAGATTTAAAGAGCTTTATGGAGTTTTGTGCAGAATGTGAAATTTTGCAAGCACGTGCAGAGAGTTAATGTAGATAACGATGGTTGTGCTACACGCACAATGAGTAGGAAATTCTGAAAATGGAAGAATCCACTCAACAGGTTTGTTTTATTTTCTTGTTGTTTTATCACAATTGATTTTTCAAAAATTTGTTTTTAATGTTTTAATTTTAATTGATTGATTTTTTAAATGAAATTTGTTTTGTTATTCAATTTTTCTTTTGTGTTTCATTTATTGTTGAAGATTTATCGTTTCGTTCTTTGTTCATTTGATCCCTGAACCATCGCATGGCTCGCTACTTTCATCCATCGCACAAAAAGGCAATTGACAAAAAGGCACAACTTGAGAGAAATTATCATTAATCTGCTTATAAAGATGCTCATCCATCGCACAAAAAGGCAATTGACAAAAAGGCACAACTTGAGAGAAATTTTCATTAATCTGCTTCAATAAAGATACTACATGGCACAACTTGAGAGAAATTTCCATTAATCTGCTTCAATAAAGATACTACAGATCAAATGTAAAGGCAATTGACAAAAAGGCACAACTTGAGAAAATTTCCATTAATCTGCTTCAATAAAGATGCTACAGATCAAACACAGGCTAATGCCTCAATTTTCCATTAATTTGCTTCAATAAAGATGCTACAGATCAAATATAGGCTAATGCCTCAAAGAAGTACATCATGTAATACATGCTGAAATACATTGAGAGTCATCTCAAGATATGAGTACATCATAGAATGATTACATCAGATACAAGTCATGCTTGTTAAAAGAAAGCAAGTGAATCCTCTGCGCTTGGTATATCGAGCTCCTGATAGAGCAGACCTTTTGAGTCATGCTCTAGGATAAGAGTTCCCTTTGCATGTATTCAGAGCTACAACATTCTCATAGCTCATAAGGAAGCAGTTCCTCCAACTCCGGGTCTTGCTTGAATCCATATGGTATCTTACTGTCATCTATTGTGCAGAAGGTCACAGACACCCTATGGTGTCGTACTCCTGGAATGCAGTGCTTGGCAACGTCTGCACCGTTGCCCTTGAGAACAAGTACTGAACCAACTGGAAGAGGAATCTCCACAGCTCCTCTGAATTCACTTGGTTCGATTACAACGATTTCATTTCCAAACAGAATATTGCTCTTACTCATGAATGAAACCTTGCAAAACGGCCTCATAAAAGTCATGATGGTCAATGTGCGAGGGAATGCAGTCACCTTCTTCATAAATGTTGATGATGCAACAGTTAGGAATGCAAGTAGCGGGTAGAATATTCCACTTGACCATTCTATTTATCATCCACTTTATCATCAGTGGTAGCGAATACACTTGGTCGTATCTGAGGAGCCCAGGCGGATTCCCCTGTCTGTCGTTCGTAAAATTGTAGCAACTGCCGCATTGGATAATATTCGACCTCTATCTCTCAAATCGAAGATGCAATCTAGGATGCTTCTTTCATCAGTTTCAGAGAAAACCCTGGTATATAGCTCCAGGCCCTCCAATATGTTGATAAAATTTCCCTGAACCTCTTCATAGAAGTCGAATTCTCTTTTGTTTACTTTGTTTATTTTGTAGTATTCTACCATACTGAGAGTTGGCAGCTGCGTGGGGCGTTCCTTCCTCCCGGCCTCGGCGGGAATCCAAACCGGTGTTGGCCGATCCGGTACATGAGATTCAGCCTCAAGTTGGATGTATGATCCTGGGTTCCGTGGTGCACGTTGATCCGTTCCCAATGGGACATACGACTCATTTGCCACAAAATCTGGAGTCTGAGACTTGTTCGTGCTTGAAGTGTATTCTTCTAAGGTACTGAAACACTATAGATGTAGAACATTGCAGTTCCGACATTCTACAAATGCACTCGTGACTGATGTCCCAGCTGGTATTTCAACATTGCATGTTGGGCAACCTCTTTACAAGATATCTAGGACCGGGGGCACATCTGATCCTGACACAAATCTTGACTCTTCATCTATAGTGGGAAGTCTGGCAAAAGTTCCTCTCAGATCTGGATCATAAATATGTCCCTCAGGAATGGGGGTAAGAAAGCTGCTCACGTCTCTTTGGCGCTTGCGCTCCTGTCACAGAAAGGCTCTCGGTTTTTTTCGGTTTGCATTTCAGCGTTGCATCCCGCGGAGTGGAGTATTTGGTAGTTGTTCGTTGTGGTCAGCTATTAAGCCCCTTGCTGGAGTAGCTATCATGGAGGGCAGTTGGTTGGGCCCCTCGATCGGATCTTGTACCTCCATCACATTTTAACCTTTACTTGACACATCGTCTTGAGTGTTCACTCTCAACAGTGAAGGCAGTCCCTTCTTTTCATCATTGCTGACCACATCCATTAGAGGACTACTGTAGTCCATATCAATCTGGTCGAAATCCATGTTGAAATCTATGACACCTCCTTGTGGAGCCATCTCTTCATTCAGTGCGAGATTCCAGCCATCCTGGAAGGCAAAGATCAGCCTCTATCCTGACATTTTTCTGCAGACGACAGAAAGAAATGTCAGTAGGCTGAAGTTTGGCATGAACAAGAACAAAATAGAGTATCCATTAAAGTAAATTTTATTTTATTTTGATGAAAAAGATTACTCATTTTATGTGTGAGTTTTGTTTAACTTGATGGAATATTTAAATCCAGAAGTAGAAAAGAGAACGTGTAAAGCTCAAAAATTTTCTCAAAATTTTCATTATATATGAGATTAATTACAAAATTTGGACTGTGTGGTAGACATATGACCATATAGATAACCCTAAAACAATCAAAGTTTCAAAGTTTCAAAGCAAGCAAGGCAAGCGGAGGCAAGCGACATCAAGCTGCGTAATAGTTTTTTAGATATCGTCCATTTATCGGTAACATGGGTCTTTCGCCACAAAGGTCCACTAACTGGTAGGCTCCTTCTGTATAAACTTTCTCAACAAAAAATGTNGTAGAGAGCATTTTCTTTTCCCTCCTCATTGACTTGGGCTAAGAGGGCTCCAAGAGAGTCATCTAAAGCCATAGTATAAAGTATCAATAGTTTCTCTGGGATAGAGGCAGCCAAAAAATAAGGTGTCATTAAATATTTTTTAACGTCCTCAAAGGTCCACTGGAATTTCTCTTCCCAAGTAAATTTGGCGTCCTTTTTTATTAATGCCGAGTCGATTAGAAATAAAGCGTATTCGGTATGTCAACTTCTCCTAGAAGGAACGTAGCAGTTTCAAGGTTTTAGGGGGAGGCATTTCCAGGATAGCTTTAATCTTATCCGGGTTCGATCTCGATTCCCCGATGACGGACAACGAATCCTAGAAATTTCCCGGAGGTGACGCCAAATGCGGATCTCGATTCCCCGATGACGGACAACGAATCCTAGAAATTTCCCAGAGGTGACGCCAAAGGCGCACTTTAAGGGATTCATTTTAAGGTTATATTTTCGTAACTGTTCAAACACAATCCTCAAATCATACAAATGGTCTATTTTCCATTTACTTTTGTTGACCAGATCATCCACGTAGCATTCTACTTGATTATGAATGAGGTCGTTAAAAAATTTCGTCATTGCACGCTGATATGTTGCTCTGGCATTCTATAGGCCGAACGACATCACTGTGTAGTAGAAGATTCCAATCGGTGTTCTGAAAGCTATAAGTGCTGCATCCTCGGGATCCATCTTAATTTTATTATATCCCGATGATCCATCCATGAAGCGATGTCCACCATCATCTCTAGTATATGTAGTGGAAACTAGTCTTTTGGACATGCTTTGTTCAAATCTCTGAAGTCGACACAAATGCGGATCTGTCCATTTTTTTTTAACTGGTACAATATTGGATAATCCTGACATTTTGTCGTAGCTCCATGCGAAGCAATCTTTGAATTTTGCTAATAGTTTGACAAGTTCTGCAGATTCTTCATCATCAAGTAGAGAATTTATAAATGTAGGTCGGGTCGTTCTTCAGTTTCGAGGTTGATCTCTTTCAATTCATCGATATTGGATTTAATTTCTTCCTCAAATTCTGGCGGGGCATCTTCTATTGGTTTATCGGTAGAGTCATCCTCTATATCAAGACAATCCTCTTATGACTCGCTAGTAACAACCATGCAAAATTCAGAATCATTGACTGGTCCAACTGTACAAAATCTGAGACCTTCTTTAGAATTGGGAGTTCGACTTTTAGTATTCCAAAATTTTTCAAAAAGTTGAAATTTATCTTTTGGCATTTATTTTGGTAATTTTAGTATTCCACAATTTTTCAAAGTGTTGAAATTTATCTTTTGGCATTTGTTTTGGTAAATGTATAGTATTCCATAATTTTTCAAAGAGTTGAAATTTATCTTTTGGCATTTGTTTTGGTAAATTTCGTAGCATTCCATAGTTTTTCAAAAAGTTGAAATTTATCTTTTGGCATTTGTTTTGGTAAGTTTCCTTTTACCATTCTATAATTTTTCAAAAAGTTGAAATTTATCTTTTGGCATTTGTTTTGGTAAGTGTCCAGGTACCATTCCATAGGTTTTCAAAAAGTTGAAATTTATCTTTTGGCATTTGTTTTGGTAAGTGTACCTGTTGAATTAATTTTCACAAGGTGAGAAGTAACCAAAAGGCAATTCCATTAATTCATTAGAATCAACATCCAAATTTCAAGCTCAACAGGCGCGGTAAAATTTGATCGGCTTTACCCAACACTATGGACTTCCTTGACCTCTAAACTCTCAACCTTTTGAGGGAGAATCGGAGTGAGGATCATAACAACACTACAGACTTCCTTGACCTCTAAACTCTCAACCTTTTGAGGGAGAATCAGAGTGAGGGTCATAGTATTCAAATAATAGTTTATTCGATCATACATTGTTTCGTATTCATTCCTCTCTGTATCTTCTAAGGATATCTCATACTGAGGCTTCTTCTGCTTTGTCATCATTGCCAATCTTCGGAACTGTCTTCATCACCAATGTTGATAGCTGGCCTAGTCCGTTCAACAATTAAATTGATCTTTCCTTTTCCGCATTCCCGGCCTTGACCTCGGGTGCGTGAATTAGAAGAACCTCCACCAACTCATTGTAGGGAAGTGGTAGAAGGTTGTTGAAGCGGAGTTGTATGGCCTTCTTTTTGTGATCCTTCTAAATCTTTACCTTTGTTTGTAAAAATTTCGTGCGAGAAGACAGTCTTCTTTGGAGTTGATTCATGAATACCAACTTCATGTACTGAAAATGGTCGTAGGTCTCCCACAATTTTCTTGACCATCTTTCTGGTATTTAATGCACTGGTGTAGGGATGATGGAACCATATTGTCCTCAGGAATCCATGGTCGACCCAATAGAGCGTTAAAAGAGGTCTCGGTGTCAATGATATAAAATTTAACAATTGATACGAGTTCTCCGACCTTCATTAGTAATGAAATTGATCAAAGGGCTCTTTCTCCCTTCTGGTTGAATCCTCTTAACATCATCTTATCAGGGATGAGCTCCTGAATGTCGAAGTCCAAATATGCTAACGTCCGTAGACTCATCAAGTTAAGAGATGCTCCAAGATCCACTAAAACTCTGGATAACACAAATCTGCTAATGTTGACGGAGATGTAGAGCAGACGGTTGTGGTTGACGGTACCGAGCAGCAAGTCTTCATCTCTGAAGGTTACCCCTGACTGTTCTCTCAATGAGCAAACTTCATCTGAGGATGTTCTAGCCAATTGAGCTAACCAAATTTTTGGATCTAGCAAAGCTGTAACCAGAGATTTTCTCATCTCCTTTGACAGGATCAGAGCATCGTAGATGCTTAGTCGGGCATACAACTTCCTAAGATGAGCTAGCACATTGTAGTCTACCTTCTATGATCCTTCAATTTATTCTTGATTATGTGGTTCTTCCACTGGTGGAGGTGGGGGTATCTCTTCTCGGGTCATTATCTGTTTTCCTTTGTCTATTGGAGCTGTTCTTGGTGGTAACACCTTTCTGCCCATTAAGTTGACTTCTTTGATTTCTTCTTCTTGAGATATCATTGTTGAATCTTTTGGTGTCTTTTCCTATTTATCAGAAAGATCTAAGTTGATGGCAAACGGTGCACCATGACGCTCGAGATTTGGCTTTTCCTTATTGGTGCTGTCATAAGCGATATCGCTGATGTCTTCTTTGGACTTGATAATAAGTTCATTGAACTCAAGTACGATTTCAGGATCATTTTGGGGATCAAGATCGCAATTAGATTGTTCATAATCAATCACGTTATTACCAGAAATAGTCAAAACGTAGCCAAAATCACAACCATTATATTCATAATACCCCGGAGGGACAGAAAGATAATCATACAAAGTCAAGGGTTCGAGGATTTTCATTTCCAAATCCGAGACAACCAACCTAGTGCAGGCAGCCCCTATCCTACCCCCCGTGCTATCAATCTTGGCAGCAATGCTCTTCTTTTTCTTGTTCTTTGTTCTCGACGATGACAGATTTTCTGGTGAAATCTTCATCTCAGGCTCGATAAGTTGCAGACTCTGAATGGAGGCTTGTTTTGATGCAGACTGTAGCTTGTTCAGTATCTTCTTGGACGATTTGCTCCAAACCTCATTCCATCCTTCTTCGGTGTTCTAGAAGCTTGTTTCAATGAATCCTGTATTTGATTGAGGACCCTCTTGAGTTCATCCCAAGTTGTTCTCCATCCATCTGTTCCGACATATGGATCAACTGGGGAGATTGACTCAGTTGAAATCATGTTTATGGAACCTTTTTCAGGTTCTCTCAAATACTCCTTTGGGATTTTTATATTCACTTCCTCGATGCTCTTCTCGAGCCAGTCTTTAAAGACGAAGCATTTGTCTATAGTGTGCCCAAAAAATCGGTGGTAAGGGCAATAATTTGGTTCATTCTTCTTATCCACCTCTTCGGGTTTCTTTGGATCAGGTGGTTTGAATTCTGGTTTCTTCATCAAGCTTTTGAATATTTTAGGTACAACTTCATCTTTGAAGGAGTAGACAACTTTCTGTCGCTCTAACAAGGATATTCTTTTACCCGCTGTTCGAGGTGATCCCTCTTAAGACGGCCATTGGTTGGATTGACTGCTCAGTTTCTGAGAGTACTGTGATGCAAACTGGCGATGAACTTCTGCATATATGTTTATCGGCTACTTTCCTTTGTTGATAGTTATGACTTCCCCTAATTTCTTTTCAAACACTCTAGTCACCTTAGCCTTTACATGCGGCTCCATGTGCTTCGTTTCTTCTTGAAGATTGCCGGCTTTTCTGAGTAGATTCTCGAAGGATTTGATGGTGAGTCCCTTAAGCATGAAAGCTACTGACCCATGAATGCTTTTGAGTAGAATCTCAACCTGGTGAGTCCCTTAAGCATGAAAGCTATTGGCCCATGAATGCTTTTGAGTAGAATCTCAATCGCTTGATGTTTCTGCAGCCGAAGTTCACATTTCATGCTAAGGTTTCTCCACCTCAAAATATAGTATGCCAAGGTTTCACTAGGCTTCTGCTTCTCCATCGTGAGTTCTCCAATAGACACATGATGTTGTGCCCCTGCAAACCCTTTCACAAATAACTATTCCTACTCAAAAAATGTTTTAACTGACCCGTTGGACAAGTCAGTGTACCAGTCAAAAGCAATCCCTGAAAAGTTGCTGACGAATTGCTGGCAGAGTAGAGCTTCACTATTCCTTGTGTTGCCACAATTGGCTCAAAAATGTGCTATGTGCTGTCTGGAATTTTCAGTCCCATTGAATATCTTGAAGTTTGGGCTCACAAAACCCTTTGGGAATGGGATGGCATTGAACTCGTCTAGGTAAGGTCTACCCTTTAAAATTGATGCACCACCCTTGGACTGGGCTAAGGCCTCCCACACTTGTTCAACCATTTGCTTGAACTCTTTTTCTGGCATGGCACCTAAAGGAGAATCCTTCTTTTGTTGTTCTTATTTTTCTGTCAAAGTAGCCTCCCTTCTTTCATCCGCAGCTGATTAATCTCTGGAGAAGCCAATCTTGGTGCTTGTGATTGCCCCTGAATGGTGGCCATGGAAGTCATAGCTGCAGTCATATCTTCTATTCTTTTCTCCAGTAGAACAACTTGCTCATCCCTGAGGAGGATAACCCCATACAGCTCAACTACGGTGTTCTCTTCAGTGTGAGGTTGAGCCTCGTGTGTAGATGTGACTGGTTTTAATCACATGAACATCCATGAAATCTTCCTCCAAGTAATCACTGTAATCAAAATCCTTGTTGTCACTATTGACGGAAACTTCGTGTTCTCAAGCTAACTCAGAAATCTTGATCCTGAGTTTTATAACTTTTTTCCGCAATTATTGATTCCTTGATTGCTTTAAGATCTGAAGGACCTTGATGGAAATCCTCAACTTGTTCCTCCATCTCGATGGCAATTGTCGCGATGATGTCAGATATTTCAGGCACTGGTTTTACTTCCTGTCCTGCAGGCTCACTGAACTGTATCGGTGCAGCAACCTTGGGTACCCATATCCTCTTCTTCTTCAACGATGATGTCTCAGGGTGGGATATCTTAGTAGAGACATCGGTATGTCGAGGGAAGGTATGCTCCTCGTGGTGCAGACCGGCTACAGTGTCAAGTAAAAAACTTGTCATTATTTCCATGATTGTAGGAATAATGGGTAAACCTCTCAGACCTAGTCTTGACTTAATTTGCCGGCGACCTGCGATCCTGGTGGTGGTATGGTCGACGGTGACTATAGCAGCATTAACACGGTTTCCCAAACGGAGCCAGACGGGAACATAGGTAGGTTACTTTATAGTCGACCTATGAGATTTTCTAGCGCACTTAATATCCTTCAAAATTTCATTCTTCATATGAGGGGAAATTGCATGTCCCACTCGTTTAAGTAAATCACTAACCGAACATCCTTCTTTAGTAGCAAGCCTTCTGAAGACTGCACTAACAAGGGTGATGAGGATGAATTGCTTTCCCTCCTCACCTTGTCGATGAAGTGATGGTAATGCGACAACAATCTTCCGGATACTCTCGTATCCATCAGTATCCATCAGAGGATGAAATCTACTCCTTCATAGGAGTGGATAAATTTATGGTAACACTTTTTCAGCTTGAAGAGGCTCCTCCTCATCGGGTGTGTTCTCAAGAGTCTGGGCTTTGATGGTTCTCCGAATTTTTTTATCGCGGTTCCTCTTTTAAGTTCAGGTTAGTGGTACAGTCCTTGAGCTCGACCCAATTTCAAACACGGGTGGCGGAACAGTTAATCCTTCAGTCGAATCTTCAACAACCATTACTTCTTTTCCCTTGGCAGTAACAGGGAAAGCAGGCTTGATGAGGGCAGCTTTAGCCTTCTTGCAGGCAGGGAAGTTCCGAAGGCAGTTCAAACTGAATTCTGCACAGGGCTCTTGATCTTCCGGAGTAGCAACCTTCATTACCACGAATGGAGCTTTCACGAGGATAACCTCGAGGTCTTCAAATCCAGCTCATAACTTGATGGTGGGAGCGACGTTACAGGTGTTGCGGTCCGTTGGTAGATTGCACGAAAAGGTCAGTGTTGGGTAGGCCATTGCAGCAGGCTTTAAAACAGAAAGATTTAGGGTTAGCTATATGGTCAAAACCCTCATAGTCTTTAGTGCAAGCACTGAAAAATAGAGATTGATCTGTAGACCGGGCAGGTCTTAATTTACAGGTAATTTTAACATCTTTGTTCAAAAAGGTGTAAAATTGAATTAATATAAAATTTCAAAATGTTCGCGGCACAACACGATTTGGTTTAATTCACGAAGTAGCAAATCAAATTTGGAAGGGGGATGTGAAAAAATCTTAGGACCCAGTGCGGGACACAATTAGTGGTAGAAAATGCGTAGGTGGAACTAGTCCACCGACACACCTATTGGGTGTCGGACCCCAAATGAAAATTTAAAGAGTCCTTAATGGCTTTCTTAACCCCTCTGTTCAAAGATGGTTGAACTGCTAGTCCTGAAGTCCAAGGAGTTAGCTATACTTTCCCAAGATAGGAATAGGTAAAGTATGCTAACGGAAGAAAGGCAATTTGGTCCAATAAGGACATGAATATATTACCAATGTGTAAAGATAATATTTCTTCATTTGTATGAAGAGAAAAGCTTTCCTCAGCGGAGTCGCCATAAGCTGTCGGCGTTATTTTGGGTTGGTTTGTGGGGAGTTGCCTGTAAAATGCTGTCGGTCGCCGGAATCGAAATCCCGTCACTCGCTTCGGAAGGATGTTGAAGTTTGAAAACAAGCTGACCCCATATTTTTTATAGTTTAAAAATGAAAGAGCATTGTACCTCAAATCCTGTATCTATCTCAAAGGATAAACACAAGGCTTGAGGATGAGGCTCGATCAAATAAACTAAGAAAAGTATGATGTCCGTTTGGTTAGCGAAACCTTTATATTTGCCGACAAGTTTCCCTATTTTATATAAAGGATTAAATAGGGTTTATATTAAGCTGGGCTCAAACATGCTTCCTATAAGGGCATGCCCCTATAGTTAATTACATTTTAACTGACCAAAGCCACCTAAGAAGACTCTCGATAAAAATCAAGAAAAATTATCTGCAAGGAATTTCAAAGGGTAGGACTCTTTAACGAAATCAGATGTAGAGGTGTGAAAAGGGAATGGTTCAAATTTTGAACATTATATTGTAGAATCCAAAAGAAGAAGAATTAGGGGATGCCATGGATCCAGAGGAGAACCTCGGTGACTTCCCAAGCTATCCTAATGTTTGGCTTCAGTTTTGAGGAGAAATATTTAGGTGTTTCATCCTGCCAATTTTATTAGTTAGGGCTTACATTCGTGTGAAGTGATCACACAAATAGCTTGGAAGATGTGAGGATTTAGATCGTGACAAACGATAACCACAGAATCCTAAGACTTGTTAGGGCTTATATTATATAACAAGGCTATACAAAGGCCTAAAGATAGGTGAGGTTTTATGCGTAAGCAAGTAACCTCGAAGTCTTATGTCTTTATTGTTTAAGTCTAAGGAAGGAAGATTGGTTTAGCTGGGGAAGACAAGTTTTGCTGTTGAAAATGGTTGTGCTGCCTACCATGCTAGCCCCAAGCTCCTTGCCACGACAAGTTTGAGTTATCTAAGGTCAAGTTATAATATCAAATCAGGTGGCCTTATGGTTGAAGTTCTTTAAATTTTATAAGGGCGTCATAATGTCAAATCAGGTGGCCCTATGGTTGAAGTTCTTTAAATTTTATAGGGGCATATTAAACTTGATTAGAGCGACACCGGTTAGGATCCTACGGTTCCCTCGTTCCGGCATCACTACTCACTTAGTTCAAATGAACTTACTAAACTTTAACTTAATGAGTTCCATAATTTCATTTAAACTGTGGGAAGCCTCGTTAGCAACCGTAGGTTAAGATTCACTCAGTCCAAATGAACTTACTAAACCCAACTTAATCAGCTCCATAATTTCATTTAAACCGTGGGAAGCCTCGTTAGCAACCGTAGGTTTCCCTCCGAGGGATTCCCGATCATTCGATAGAGACATCTTAATTTAGTTGAAGTTGTGGTTTTGTATAATGTTTGTGATTAACTTTTGAGTTGTTTTATATTTTGCATGTTGTGGCAGAGAATTTTATCTTGGTTGATTTTAGCTTTGGTTATGGCTACGGTTATGGTTATGGTTATGTGGCTATCCTGATGGTTTTAGCTTTCATGCAGGGTGACATTATTGTTTAGCATACAAATTTGCAGGTATAAAAGTACAGTATGAAAGAACAAGAAAGACAACGCTGAAAACTGTAAAAGTGTACCTGGCGAGTCTTCTCGTTCCACCACCTGAAACTTAAAAAGCATGTTAAGGCAGTTTATGAAGAGCAGGAAAGGTAAATTTTTGGTAATTTTCTTAACCCTATATCATATTTTTGCGGGTCCTTAGAAGTTTAATTAAGGATGATTCCATTGAGCAAAGAATGATGAAGTTTTAATAGGCCTCTGAGGTATCCAACAAGTTAGGAGGGGGAAGCAGGTTCATGCCTCCTTCTCACCAAGTGGTGAAAAGGCTCGAGTCCATTTAAACTTGCTTAATGGTTCATCCTGTAAATACCCTTATTACTCAGTGAACATTGATGTCTCAATTATCCATAAGAATAGGGTGGTTCATCCTGTAAATATCCTTATTACTCAGTGAACATTGATGTCTCAATTATCCCTAAGATTTTGTCATTTAATTTAAGAATTATGTGGGTGAAGACCCTTAAAGGGGCAAGTTAGTGTAATTGGTAATTATCACTTATCATTTAATTTGAAAATTATGTGGGTGAAGACCCTTAAAGAGGCAAGTGAGTGTAATTTGAACACTTAGCCAAATTTTTAAACCTAATCAGGCTTATTGGTGTTTCAAGGATGTTTGATATAAATATGTTTATTTCTTTAATCCTCATTTAGTCAATTTTGATTTGGCCTAAGTCACCACTAAGCCCTTAAGACCTAGGTGAGTGTCTTAATTAGTTTTGAAAATGGTTAAGCTTTAAGTGATCATGATTCATGATTTTGATTTATATTTGAAAATCAAAATAGGGTTATTAAATTGATTAGTTATAGACTTCAAGAGTCATACCCTGAAGTCGAGGATCATTTAATTTTAATAAACCTCCAAATCTTAATAATTTAGAAATTTATTAATCTTAACTAAGCAAGTAAGATTGGTTTCTACCAACTAAACCCTTATGTTTCAAGCATCAAATAAATTGATAAAGATCAGAGGTTACCCATTTTCCCTCCTTGAATTAAGCTTAAATGTAAACTAAGGCTTAATTCCCAAATTACACATTTGCCCTAAGGCTCTAACACTTCATAATTTGTCAAATTCAAATCAAATGACTTTGAAATTTTTATCCCACCTCATTTATGAGCCATTTAAGACATCAGAGGATAAAATGTGATTTTTCCAAATTTAATTTAATTTATATAATTATTTTCATGCAAAAATAGGATTTTTCAAGAAAAAATCTTAACTTGACCAAGGTAAATTATAATCCCTTGAAATTTCTACTTGAGGTATACCTAAACTAGAGGAGCCCTTGGATCAATTTTCATAATTGTTTGAATTCTTTATGATTTATTAGAATTGTTTTAAATTTTGGGTTATTTAATAAAAATAAAATATTTCAAATGGTGAAAATTAAATTTTGTATTTTTTTAAAAATCTCCCTAAGGTCAAAGAACTCAGAAGAGTAAATTTTATATTTTTCTGATTTTTCCTTGATTTATTGGAATTATTTTACTGAAAACTCATTTTTAGCCTTTTAAAAATTCTTTTTAAGCTTTGAAATTCAATATTTTTATTTAGAAAATCAGGAAAAATACTCTAATTGTTCTTAAGTGATTAGGAAACAATTTAGAACATTTCCATTGATTTTATTATTTTTATAATTTTTATGAATTTTTANATAGGAAAATTCCTATGGCTAGACCCTAGGCTATTAGATTTTTAATATTTAAATATTTAGTAAAGGCTAAAAATCAAAATTTTATTTTAAATATCATTTTATTTTTAGAAAATATCCCTGATCATAGAGAACTAAAAAATATTTTTTGAGTTATATTTTAATTTTTAAAAAAACAATTAAATGCCAAGAGTGGTATTTATCTTTAAAAATAAAATTAAGTTGTCAAATGAACTCAAAATATTTTGAAATTTTTATGATGAGTTCTTCGATTCATAAATCACAATGAAGATAAAAAATAAAGTCATTTAAATTTTTAAATTATCCAAAATTAATTATCTTCTTGATTTAGTATTTGTAAAATTTAAGGGCATTTTAAATGACTTGACCCATGAAATTATTTTCAAAAGCTTTTCTAGTTATCGTGGACCATCAAAAATTTTCTTAGAATTTTCTTAGCAATATGATAATTTCCTTTATTATTTTAAAGAAATAGTTTGAAATAACTTGAAAAATGTGGGTCTCTGTATAGTAAGCTCCTCTGACTTTAGAAAAATCAGAGAATACTTCCCCTAACAGAGGCTACAACATGCTAAAATTTCAAGCCAAGGTGATGTGCCATCATGCATGAAGAATCAAATGATTCAAAATAGTGTTTAATAAATTAAAAATAAAATATGCATCAAATGGACTTGAAATTTATTCCACGTTGTTCTCCTTTATTCATTGAGCAAGTGGGTATTTTTATTTTATTTTTATGATTTTTCTACATAAAGTTATGAATTTTCTAAGTTAAGAGTATTTAAATAAATAGGAAAGAGCCCTATTTACCTATTTAAACAACGCGAGCTGACTAGATTGTAGGCAGCTCTGAAGGCATGCATGGTGCGCTCTGGTTGGACGCCACCATCCACGTGGCTGCTGACTCGGCACGCAGTTTATGTCTTGAAGTGTTGTCCGGCTCGATCTCCCCCATCCATTTGATACACACTTGATCGAACGACTCCCCGTCATCATCCCCGATAGAATGATCCTGTGCCCGTCCACACGAAAGCCCTAAGATCTCGGCCTAGACTCAACCAAATCACTTCGGGTTTGATCCTATGGACCCGTCTAAGTGAGGCGAACACATCCATACGGTTAATGTGCCATGAAATAAAGCTTAAGTAAATGGAGAATCAAAATAAGCTTGGAGAAGGAGAAGTTTTATACCTTGGCTTTAAGAAGAGAGGCTTCAATCAGAGGTGCTCGGCACATTTTTTGGGGTCCAAGGAGGCTAGGAATTGAGTCCTTGGTCTTGGTGTAAGGTCTAAGTATGAATTCGACCAAGCTCGATTTCAGGTGTTGGTCTAGAGCTATGGCAGAGGCTCTGTGAAAGGGGGATTTGATGGGGCTTTATCTTCTTTCACTATTGTGAAGGTGTGGGCACAAGCAATTTAAAATTTGGTGGAGTGTGAAGGTGTATTGGGTTCTATCCTGGTTTCCAGCAACGTTTTAAGCTCAAAATTGAGCTCCAACAATGGGAATGGGTAAGGGAAAATGGTTGGAATGCACTGAGGGAATCTTAGGGAACCTCTGTGTGAAGTTTGGAGAGCCCTCTCCAAGGAAATTTCAGCACCCTTATTTAACGGCCATGGAGGTGGCATTTTATAAAAATGGGGCTATGGTGGTTGTCATGGCCAATTAGGAGGTGTAATGGGGTTCTTAGGTGGAGGGAAGAGGAGCTCCATTGTTTGATTTGGATGAGCTGGCCTCTAGGTTTGATTTGGGTGAGGTGTCATGGGAGTGACTCTCAGTTTTGGGCTCTTCCAGCCACTAGGCCGGCCGGCCGACCAGGGGGAGGTGGTTAGGAGCTCTGTGTGAAGTTTGGAGAGCCCTCTCCAAGGAAATTTCAGCACCCTTATTTAACGGCCATGGAGGTGGCATTTTATAAAAATGGGGCTATGGTGGTTGTCATGGCCAATTAGGAGGTGTAATGGGGTTCTTAGGTGGAGGGAAGAGGAGCTCCATTGTTTGATTTGGATGAGCTGGCCTCTAGGTTTGATTTGGGTGAGGTGTCATGGGAGTGACTCTCAGTTTTGGGCTCTTCCAGCCACTAGGCCGGCCGGCCGACCAGGGGGAGGTGGTTAGGAGCTCTATGTGAAGTTTGGAGAGCCCTCTCCAAGGAAATTTCAGCACCCTTATTTAACGGCCATGGAGGTGGCATTTTATAAAAATGGGGCTATGGTGGTTGTCATGGCCAATTAGGAGGTGTAATTGGGTTCTTAGGTGGAGGGAAGAGGAGCTCCATTGTTTGATTTGGATGAGCTGGCCTCTAGGTTTGATTTGGGTGAGGTGTCATGGGAGTGACTCTCAGTTTTGGGCTCTTCCAGCCACTAGGCCGGCCGGCCGACCAGGGGGAGGTGGTTAGGAGCTCTATGTGAAGTTTGGAGAGCCCTCTCCAAGGAAATTTCAGCACCCTTATTTAACGGCCATGGAGGTGGCATTTTATAAAAATGGGGCTATGGTGGTTGTCATGGCCAATTAGGAGGTGTAATGGGGTTCTTAGGTGGAGGGAAGAGGAGCTCCATTGTTTGATTTGGATGAGCTGGCCTCTAGGTTTGATTTGGGTGAGGTGTCATGGGAGTGACTCTCAGTTTTGGGCTCTTCCAGCCACTAGGCTGGCCGGCCGACCAGGGGGAGGTGGTTAGGAGCTTAGGCAACCCAGAGGAATCCATCACAGCAATTTAATGCAAATGTGCTTGGATTTGGTAAAGATATCTTAAGCATGTGCATTTTTGGAAATAAGATCCCTTTATGGTGGTTAGGTCACTTTAGTGCATTGGTCCAAGTGGGTACAAATGACCAAAACCTGGGTTTAGGCTAGGTTAACCATGTTAATTAGCTCAATTTGATTTTGCATTTGGTGTAGATGATCATAAGGAATAACTTTGGTGAAGGATGGAAGTCTCAATTTATTGGCAAATGACCAAAAATTGGGTTTTGGGCTAGGTTAGCCATGTCAATGGCCCAAATAGTTGTTTGTTGGTGTATATGATCATAAGGAACAACTTTGGTGAAGGATGGAAGTGGTTTTGAGCTCAATTTAAGGGACTGGTGTAGATGATCACAAGGAACAACTTTGGTGAAGGATGGAAATGGTTTTGAGTTCAATTGGGGGTGTAGATGATCATAAGGAACAACTTTGGTGAAGAATGGAAGTGGTTTTGAGCTCAATTGAATGGTAGATGATCACAAGGAACAACTTTGATGAAGGATGGAAGTGGTTTTGAGTTCAATTGAAAGGTTTGGGTTTGGGCTAGGTTAGCCATGTCAATTGGCTCAATTGATTGTTGAATTTGGTGTAGATTGGGTTTGGGCTAGGTTAGCCATGTCAGTTGGCTTAATTGATTGTTGCATTTGGTGTAGATGATCACAAGGAACAACTTTGGTGAAGAATGGAAATGGTTTTGAGCCCAATTGAAAGGTCAATTTGAAAACAAAACTTGGGTTTGGGCTAGGTTATTCATGTCAATTGGCTCAATTGATTATTTCATTTGGTTTAGATGATCATAGGGAACAACTTTGGTGAAGGATGGAAGTGGTTTTGAGCTCAATTGGAGGGTCAATTTGAGGGAGTTTTGAACTTTAATCAATTTGGTCATGTTGGGCTAGGCTTGGGTCTAGGTTGGGTTAGCCTTGAGCTAAGTCCAAATTGATTATTTTAAATGGCAAATAGGGACCTCATGAAGAGTTTCCAACATGAATTGGATGTCAATTTGGAAGTTAAGCCAATCAATTGGGTGAAGTTTGGGGACTTAGCCAATTTGGGGCTATATTTGTGAATTTTGGATTTAGGCCAAAAGGAAATGGATTTGAGGCTTCACCAATGTCAATTGATGGTTTAATTTGATGTATACGAATGTTATAAAGATTTTGCAACATTAATTGAGGCCAATTGACTGCGCTATGGGTTCAATTTGGTGAGATTAGGTCATATGGTCAAAATTGGGGTTTTGACCTAAATCAAAATTGAACTAAAATAATGAGCTAATTAGGCTGGGATTTGGTTTATTTTAGTCATATGAAAAGTAAATTTGAGTTTAAGATTAGAATTTGGGTCAATTGAGATCAAATTGATGGACACTTGAGTTGGATTTGGGAACATTTGGGTCTTTAAAGGGCAATTTGGGAATTTTGGTTAAAGATGGTCGAATTGGCAAAATTGGGTCATATGACAGTTGAGAGAAATGAAATTGGGAATGATTGGAATTTTCTGGGAATTTTTGGAATTTTTGGGATTTTGAGCTATGGAGGGGTATTTTGGTAATTTGGAGGTGTTTTAGGGGTAAAAGGCTAAGATGGGTATTTTGGTAGATTTGAGGTACCAAACATCACCAATAAGCCATGGACAAATGGAAACCCCATTTTGGGTCCTCTACATAGTTGTCTTAGCCAAACCATAATCCTAGGGCTAGTAGATTGAGAGGACCATCTACCTGAGTATCCCGAAAGATCAAGGGATCTAGGTTAGAAATTATGGGTTTAGGGTAGTGAGTGATTGTGAATGCAGTTAAGTGTGGTGAGTTCCTTAGCTCCAGACCAACACCTAAGGTCAACCTAAGGTCCAGCAATCCTAAGGGTGACTCATCTTGAGTTTCCCCCACAGTGACCCCACCTAATAAGTATTTAGAGGTTGAGAGCAATATGTGGAACTTCAAATTGAGTGGAGAAGAGTTTGGAATTTCTAGTGGTGAGGATTTAATATCTAGTTTTCTAGGAATAGTCAATAGGAAAATTCCTATGGCTAGACCCTAGGCTATTAGTAAGGAAAAACTAAACCTCAACCAAAAATGAGGTCAGCATGACTTTATATATATGTGTTTGATTTAATAAAGATGTATAGGTATAATATTCAATAATGTTAAAGTCAAATTTCCTAATGCAAGTATAAGTATCGTTGAAGCAATATAGGGCTCTAATGGAGTCCTAGTCATCGATCCCACAGGAGAATTAAAATACTACGGACTAAGGCTTAATAAAAAGTAATACTTCAACTACAGCGAAGACATTAAATTTGCTTATCTGTCACTAATATGCATTTGAAATAAGTAGATAATTTGCACAACTAATAAATAACTAAAGATAGAAAGTAGGGTTTAATATTGTCATATCCAATATTTAAGCAACTAATAAAAAACTAAAGATAGAAAGTAGGGTTTAATTTGTGATATTCAATATATAAGAAAGAATCCTTCTCCTTGTCAAGAAATTATAGTGAATGGATAAAGTGAATTAGTTCAAATTATATTGCATGGATAAAGTGAATTAGTTCAATTTAGATTGTGTCAAATAGGAGCATACCTATTCTTTACCAAATTATAGTGAATGGATAAAATGAATTAGTTCAAATTATATTGTGCTAAATATCTAATGATATAAAGTAGGGTTTAATTGTGATATTCAATATATAAGAAAGCATCCTTCATAGATAATTTTAATAACTAATAAGTAACTAATGATAGAAAATAGGGTGTAATTGTGATATTCGATATATAAGAAAGTAACTAATTGTACTAATAAAGATTTTAATGTGATATTCAATATATAAGAAAACATCCTTCTCCTATTAAATAACGAATGATACTAATGAGAGTTTAAATGTGATATTCAATATAAGAAAGCATCTTTCTCCCAAGAAATTATAGTGAATGGATAAAGTGAATCAGTTCAAATTGTATTGTGCCAAATAGGAGCACAAGAAATTATAGTGAATGGATAAAATGAATTAGTTCAATTTATATTGTGTCAAATAGGAGCATTCCTATTCTTTACCCTTTGGATCAGGCATAAAGAACATTGACTAATTCAATGCTTGGTTACTTATTTTGTGGCTAGGCTGGGAGGATACCAGCTCTCACTTCGGAGCTCCCACGTTTCCCTCACCTGAGGGCTAACATCTACACATCAGTACCCAAACGATAAGATTGGATTGGAGATTTTTGTTTGTCACTCTAAAATCTCCAATTCTACACCTGATAGTAATATTTCCCTAATTATTTGCACCCAACTTCCAAGGGCCTTGACCTCCCTGAATCTTGGATGTAATCTTCGCTTTAGTTGTAAAACTCAACATACTTTAACAAATCAATTGGATAGATTGAAAGTAAATTAGTCTTGGATGTAATCTTTACTTCAGTTGTAAAACTCAACATATTTTAACAAATCAATTGGCCAAATTGAAAGTAAATTAAATTAGTTGTAAAACTCAACATATTTTAACAAATCAATTGGCTAGATTGAAAGTAAATTAAGAATAGTTGTAAAACTCAACATATTTTAACAAATCAATTGGCCAGATTGAAAGTAAATTAAGATGGAAGGGAAAAGATCATCACAATTTCTTAAACATTTTTTTTCACCAATTCAAATCACAATTTCACAAATCTCGAGACAAGGAGAAAGACAGAGAAAACTACCCAGAACTCATTGGGAAAGCACAACACAACTTGTAATTCATAAATAAAATAAAAGCCATACAACCTATAACAAGTAAATAACTTATCTCTAAATTTCTTCCAAGAACACTCCTCGAAGTTCCTCTGAATCTCTTCCTTTCTTTACAGCACACAAAATTCCTTTTCAAAGTAGCAAGGAGGAAGAAATCTCTCACTTTCCCTCCACTCTTACATTTTCTCGAAGAATTCCTCACAATTACACGCTCTAGCAAGCTCAAATGGAACCTATCTAACCTCCAAGTCTCCAAAAGTCTGCTCCTCTCTTCTTCTCCTCTTTTCTTCTCCTCCTTTCTTCTCCTCTTTTCTTCTCCTCCTTTATTCTCCTCTCTNAAGCAGTAGAGATTCTATGAATAATATTAAATTTTTTTGCCAATCTCTGAATATATTTATTCCTAAAATGGGTCCTCCGTCAGGAATAATCATTCTAGGCATTCCGTATATAGTGAAAATTTTTTGCCTCCGTCAGTGATAATCATTCTAGGCATTCCGTATCTAGTGAAAATATTTTTTATTAAAAATCTCGAACACTTTTAGCGTCACAACGAGGTAAATCTTGTGCTTCAATCCACTTTGAAACATAGTCTACCGCAACTAATATGTATAAGTTCCCATATGAAGGGTTTAGCATCACAGCGAGGTAAAGCTTGTGCTTCAATCCACTTAGAGACGTAGTCTACTGCAATGACATATATAAGTTCTCAAATGAAGGAATAAATGGTCCCATAAAATCTAATCCCCAAACATCAAAGAGTCAACTTCCAATATGAAATTTAGAGACATTTCATTTCTTCTAGATATATTGCCTACTCGTTGAGATCGATTAACATGAAATTCAGAGGCATTTCATTTCTTCTAGATATATTGCCTACACGTTGACATCGATCATGTTTGTATCTGTAAACATCTCTAAAGAGAGTAGACCAATAGAATCCAGCTTGTAAAATTTTATAAACAGAACATAAAGATAGTAGGCCAATAAAATCCAGCTTGTAAAATTTTATAAGCAGTTTTATCAAACATCTCTAAATATAGTAGGCCAATAAAATCCAGCTTATAAAATTTTATAAGCAGTTTTATCGTATTTCTTCTAGATATATTGCCTACTCGTTGACATCGATCACAAGTTTTTATGTATCTAAAACATTATAGTAGGCCAATAAAATCTAGCTTGTAAAATTTTATAAGCAGTTTTATCAATCCCAAAATATGATGGTAGGCCAACAAAATCCAGCTTGTAAAATTTTATAAGCAGTTTTATCAATCCCAAAATGTCTCCAAATAGAATCCAGCTTGTAAAATTTTATAAGTAGTTTTATCAATCCCAAAATGTCCTCCAAATTTATCACAAGTCTTTATATATCTATAAACATCTCTAAATATAGTAGGCCAATAAAATCCAGCTTTTTCACAAGTTTTTATGTATCTATAAACATATCTAAAGATAGTAGGCCAATAAAATCCAACTTGTAAAATTTATTAAATCGATCACAAGTTTTTATATATCTATAAACATCTCTAAATATAGTAGACCAATAAAATCTAGCTTGTAAAATTTTATAAATAGTTTTATCAAATTCTCACATCTCTAAAGATAGTAGGCCGATAAAATCTAGCTTGTAAAATTTTATAAGCAGTTTTATCAATCCCAAAATATGATGGTAGGCCAACAAAATCCAGCTTGTAAAATTTTATAAGCAGTTTTATCAATCCCAAAATGTCTCCAAATTCAGAATCATGACATTTTTGAATGATCAGTTCAGTTTCTTCATAAGGTACACATCTCCTCATAATCAGATCCTTACAATGTTTATATAAATAAAGCTCATCCCAAAAATATGCTTTCGCATCATGACTCCTTTGTGGATCAACTCTTGGTTTATATTATTCATCTAATATAATTTTGTGCATACATATCGAAGGACTAATTCCTTTAATATCCGCTAAGGTCCAACCAATAGCTTTCTTATATATTTTCAATGTATCTAATAGTACTTGTTCTTGTAAATCATTTAATTCTAAAGATACAATAACAAGTAATGTAAATGAGTCTCCCAAAAACACATAATTCAAGTGGTTAGGTAATGTTTTCAACTCAAGTTCAGGTGGTTTTATAATTGATGAAAATAGATTCTTATCAGCATTTTCTGTAATATCCAACATCTCAAATCTTTCCTGAACATAATCTAATTCTTCATTTTCTAATTTGCCCAGAATAATTTTGTCATTTTCTTCAAATTGTTCTTCAAAATGCTCTTCTTTTCAAAATACTTTTTATTTTCAAAATG
Organism: Phalaenopsis hybrid cultivar; assembly: GCA_002079205.1. Lineage (NCBI taxonomy): Eukaryota > Viridiplantae > Streptophyta > Magnoliopsida > Asparagales > Orchidaceae > Phalaenopsis > Phalaenopsis hybrid cultivar. Next base: position 298,336 of record JXCR01104995.1, on the reverse strand, counting down.
TTCTTTAAAATTTTCATTCAGTAGATGTTCAATAATTTCCATGCAAAAAATTCGTTATCTCTCTCAACAGCAGGGTATTTCATAGATTTTGCAATGTTAAAAGTTACTTCTTGATCATTTACTCTCATAGTTAATTCTCCTTTTTGAACATCTATCATAGCTTTTCCAGTAGCTAAAAATGATCTCCCTAAAATGATAGATATTTCTTTATCTTCCTCCATATCTAAAATAATGAAATCCACAGGAAAAATAAATTTATCAACTTTTACTAACACATCTTCTATAACTCCCTTAGGATA
>JXCR01104995.1:271469-296532 GCA_002079205.1 Phalaenopsis hybrid cultivar | reverse complement strand
GAAGTTAAAAGATCATCACAATTTCTTAAACATTTTCATGGCTTCACCAATTCAAATCACCATTTCACAAATCTCGAGACAAGGAGAAAGATAGAGAAAACTACTCAGAACTCATGGGGAAAGCACAACAAAACTCGAAATTCATATATAAAATCAAAGCCATACAAACTATAACAAGTAAATAACTTATCTTTAACTTTCTCACCAAAATTACTCTTTGATGTTCCTCTGAATCTCTTCCTTTCTTTACATATCTCTAAGTTCTCCCCAAGAACACTCCTCGAAGTTCCTCTAAATCTCTTTCTTTCTTTACAGTATCTCTAATTTCTCCCCAAGCAAACTCCTTGAAGTTCCTCTAAATCTCTTCCTTTCTTTACAGCACATATTTCTCTCCAAGAAAACTCCTCGAAGTTCCTCTGAATCTCTTCCTTTCCTTACAACACACATTTCCTCTTCAAAGCAGCAAGGAGGAAGAAATCTCTCACTTTCCCTCCACTCTTACAATCTCTTTCTCCCCAAGAACTCTCCTCGAAGTTCCTCTGAATCTCTTCCTTTCTTTACAGCACACAGAATTTATTCCTCCACAAGCAAACTCCTCGAAGTTCCTCTGAATCTCTTTCTTTCTTTACAACACACAAAATTCTAATTTCTCCCCAAGAACACTCCTTGAAGTTCCTCTGAATCTCTTCCTTTCTTTACAACACAAGCAATTCCCTTAAGAACACTCCTTGAAGTTCCTCTGAATCTTTTCCTTTCTTTACAGCACACGATTCCTCTTCAAAGCAGCAAGGAGGAAGAAATCTCTCACTTTCCCTCCACTCTTACAATCTCTTTCTCCCCAAGAACTCTCCTCGAAGTTCCTCTGAATCTCTTCCTTTCTTTACAGCACACAGAATTTATTCCTCCACAAGCAAACTCCTCGAAGTTCCTCTGAATCTCTTTCTTTCTTTACAACACACAAAATTCTAATTTCTCCCCAAGAACACTCCTTGAAGTTCCTCTGAATCTCTTCCTTTCTTTACAACACAAGCAATTCCCTTCGAAACGAGCAAGGAGGAAGAAATCTCTCACTTTCCCTCCACTCTTACAATTTCTCGAAGAATTCCTCATAATATTGCTCCTCGAAGTTCCTCTGAATCTCTTTCTTTCTTTACAGCACACAGAATTCTTCTTCGAAGTGGAAGGAGGAAGAAATCTCTCACTTTCCCTCCACTCTTACAATCTCTTGAAGAATTCCTCACAATTGTTACACTCTACGAGGAAGAAATCTCTCACTTTCCCTCCACTCTTACAATTTCTCGAAGAATTCCTCACAATTACACACTCTACCAAGATCTCTACACACTAATGGAACCTATCTAACCTCCATAACTCTCTATTTTTGGCCAAAACCTTATCTTTATAGATGTGGATGAGTTTTCCCAAAGTTGCTTATGCACCCCTNACATTTTCATGGCTTCACCAATTCAAATCACCATTTCACAAATCTCGAGACAAGAAGAAAGACAGAGAAAACCACTCAGAACTTATGGGGAAAGCACAACAAAACTCGGAATTCATATATAAAATCAAATTCATACAAACTATAACAAGTAAATAACTTATCTCTAAATTTTCTCCAAAGAACACTCCTCGATGTTCCTCTGAATCTCTTCCTTTCTTTACAGCACACAGAATTCCTCTTCGACGTAGCAAGGAGGAAGAAATCTTTCACTTTCCCTCTACTCCTACTATTTCTTAAAGAATTCCTCACAGTTACATGCTCTAGCAAGCTCTCTACACACTAATGAAACCTATCTAACCTCCAGGACTCTTCTACTTTCGACCAAAATCTTCTCTTTAGAGATGTGGATGAGTTTTCCCAAGAGTTGCTTATGCACCCCTCCAAAATCCAACCTTATCCATTGTACAAGTACACATAACCGTCGATCCTGCCGTCGGTGGCCTCGATGGTGCCGTTGGCGGACTTCTGGAGATTTTTTCCTGTATCCTCGGGAAAAACTCGCCGTCAGCGGCGTCGATGGCGTCGTCGGTGCCCTAGTGCAATTCTCCACGTTTTGGTCCTTTTTGCTCCAAATTCACTCCTTTTTGCATCTTTTTTCCCCATTGACCTTAAATTATCATTCATTCCTTTTTGCTCCAAATTCTCTCCTTTTTGCATCTTTTTGCCCAATAACCCTAATTCATCAATCCTACAACAAAACATCAAAAATACCTTTCTTTAAAGTGTAATATCATTAAAAATAGTATAAAATAGATCAAAACATCAAAAATACCTTTCTTTAAAGTGCAATATCATTAAAAACAATATAAAAGAGGTACGAAAATCTCAACATATTTTCCTTTGGTCATGAAGCTAATTTTTTATTAGGCATCTCCTCAAGCTTCTCCTCGCTGTTTTTTTCTTTTCTTTTATTTGTTTTTTTTCACGATCTTTTCAATCTTTTCTTTTTTTTTTCTTTTTCAAATGAGGATTACTATATCTGGATAGCCTTTAATAATTTGAACTTCACTATCCTCTTCTTAAAGTCAAAACTTCTCTTTACCTTTCTTCACTTTATAAATTCATATTAGTTTATGATTTTTCATAAAGTTTCATTATTTTCTTCTTACATGAAATTCTAAAATTCTTAATACTTCAAAAATACAATTTCCTTTACTTAAAATAGAAAACATTGTCTTATCCTTTCATACCAAATATCTTTAACTTAAGAATTGACATTCGTTATTACAAAATTTTACTTAAATTTACCATAATATTTACAAACATAAAAATAGTCATTTATAGTTAAACTCTAATATCCAAGGTCATGTTAAAGTAATTTTAAAAATATAGTTAATTGAGGACAAATAAAATTTAGTTTGATTATTTTTTAAAAAGAAATTTTCTTCCCCCCAAACTTGAATTTTTAAATATTTTACACTTAATTCCATAAAATGTAGCAGGAAGAAAAAAGTAAAAGTTGAATCTACTAACTACTACAACATCTAATCAAATTCATATACGTGCATAATCAGGATTGAATGACTGCAGGAGAACATAAATCAAGCCTAAAACATGCTTGCAATAATATTAAACTAAAAGAAAGTATACTAACTTTAAAATTTATTTTTCTTCCTACCCCCAAACTTGATTTCAAACATGTGTAACATTCAATAAAGAAAATATAAGTAGGAAGAAAAATAGTATAAAAATTCTATCTATCACAAACATTTACAAGTATACATCAGGATAGAACAATATACAATAGAAGGTAAATCTAAACTAAAACATGCTCGATAAAATGGAAGGAAAGGTCTAACAAGAAGAATAGGTATTGATATAGGAATATAAATATTTATGTTTTCTTCAATTCTTTATATTATTATACCACAAACACAAACACTCATGATAAATGAGGTCAATTCTTCCCTTAACTCATTACATCTCTCTAACTTTAATTTCTAAAGAAATTACTACACGATATATTGGGCACTTATAAATGATTTTATAGATTTTAAACCCAAAGATAAGAGTATCCCTGAAATATTAGTTCTCGAGCACCAATCCAGACATCACCATATTTCTTAATTAAACACCTTTAGAAATTATAAGGATAATGTAAATTCATCCACATGTTACTCATCAAATAGGTTAGCTACTCCTATCAAATGAAAACAAAGTTAGAGAAAAGAAGTAACAAAATTGAGATGGAATTGTCGCTGTTAAAATTAATGATGTCTCTTATAAAACTAAAGTTTGAGTGACACCCGAGTCATATTGGACTTGTCAATCCAACTACTACAAGATAATATATAAGTTTAGCCATAATAAGAAGTTAAGGAATCAACTTGCTCATGACACTGTCGACACTATTTTGGTTGAAGGAGTTGCTTGTTAGAAGCTGTCGGTCACCGGAATCAAAATCCCATCGCCCGCTTCAGAAGGACATTTTAATTTACTTATATATTTAGTTTCAGAAAAATATAAATCAAACTGACCCCATATTTTTCGTAGTTTAAATGAAAGAGCATTATACCTCAAATCCTGCCTCAAAGGATAAACACAAAACTTGAGGATGAGGCTCGATCAAATAAACTATGGAACATATGACGTCTGTTTGGTCTGTGAAACCGTTTATATTTACCGACAAGGTCCTCTATTTAATATAAATAATTAAATATGGTTTAAATTAAGTTGGGTTCAGACATGCTTCCTAAAAGGGCAAACCCCTATAGTTAATTACATCATAAATGACCAAAGTCACCTAAGAAGACTCTAGATAAAAATCAGGAAATATTATCTTCAAGGAGTTTCAAAGGGTAGGACTTTTCAATTAGATCGGTCAAAGAGGTGTGAAAGGGGATTGGTTTAAATTTGGAACATTTTGTTGTAGAATCCAAGGGAGGAAGAACTAGGGGATGTCATGGATCCAGAGACGAACCTCGGTGACTCCCCAAGCTATTCTAATGTCTGGCTTCAATTATGAGGAGAAATATTTAGATGTTTCATCCTGTCAATTTCATTAGTTAGGACTTACATTCGTATGAAACTATAAAATAAATAGCCTAGAAGAAGTAAGCATTTAGGTCGTGACAAACAACAACCTCAGAATCCTAAGATGAGTTAGGGCTTATATTGTATAACAAGGCTATACAAAGACCTAAAGATAAGGTGAGGATTTACATTGAATAAGCGTATATTATATAGCAGGGCTATACAAAGGCCTAAAGATAATGTGAGGATTTACGTTGCATAAGCAAAATGTATAACAGGGCTATGCAAAGGCCTAAAGATAAGGTGAGGATTTACGTTGCATAAGCAAGTGCCTTCCGAAGTCCTATGGCTTTGTTGTTTAAGTCTAAGGAAGGAAGATTGGTTTAGCTGGGGAAGACCGGTTTTGCTGTTAAAGATGGTCGTGCTGCCCACCATGATAGCTCCAAGCTCCTTACTGCGACGATTTTGAGTTTTCTAGTGTGTCAAGTTATGATGTCAAATCAGGTGGCCTTATGGTTGAAGTTCTTTAAATTTTATGGGGGCATGTTAAAGTTCATTACACACCGGTTAGGATCCTACGGTTCCCTTGTTCCGGCACCACTATTTTCTATTGGATTCACTTTGTCTAAATGAACTTACTAAACTCACTTAATGAGTTCCATAATTTCATTTAGACCATAGGAAGCCTTGTTAGCAACCGTAGGTTACCTCCTCTAAGGGATTCCCGATCATCCGATAGAGACATGTTAATTTAGTTGAAGTTGTAGTTTTATGTGATGTTTGTGATTAAATTTTGAGTTGTTTTATATTTTGAATGTTGTGGTGGTGAGTTTTATTTTTGTTGATTTTAGTTTTGGTTTTGGTTTTGGTTTTGTGGCTATCCCAATAGTTTTAGTTTTTATGCAGGGTGGCGTCATTGTTCAACATGCAAATTTTACAGGTATAAAAATATAGTATGAAATTACAAGAAAGACACGCTGAAAACTATAAAAGCGTACCTGTCGAGTCTTCTCGTTCAATCACCTGAAACTTAAAATGCATGTTGAGGCATTTATGGAGAGCACGAAAAGTAAAGTTTTGGTAGTTTTCCTAACCCAATTCATATCTTGGTGGGTCTTTAGGAATTTAATTAAGGATGATTTTATCCAGCAGAAAATATTAAGTTTAGTAGATCTTCAAGATGTCCAACAGATCTAGAGAAAGAAGCAGGTCTATTCTACTCTCTCGCTGCCTGGTGGACAATACCGAGTTCTTTTAAACTTATTATGTTGCTTAATAAGTCATCCTGTAAATACCCTTAATGCTCAGTGAGCACTGATGTCTCAATTATCCCTAAGAATAGGTTAATTATCATCTGTAATTTAATTTTGAAAATTATGACCCTTAAGGAGGGAAGTTAGTGTTGTTGGAACACTTAGCAAAATTTTCACCCTAATTGAGCTTATAGTGTTTGAAAGATGTTTTAATTTTTAATGATATTTACTTTTCTAATCCTCATTTAAATGAAACTTGATTTAGCGTAAGTCACTACTAAGCCCTTAAGACCTAGGTGAGTGTCTTAATTAGCTTTGAAAAGATCAACCTTTAGGTAATCATGATTCAAGATTTGGATTTTTGTTGAACATCAAAATAGGGGTATTAAATTGATTAATTATTGACTTCAAAAGTCATACCCTAAGTCCTGGATTCATTTTATTTTAATGAACTTCGAAATTTTAATAATTTGGAAATTTATTAACTTAATTAAGAAAGTAAGGTTGGTTTCTACCAATTAACCCCTTCTGTTTCAAATATCAAATAAATTGACTAAGATGAGAGTTACCCATTTCCCTCCTTAAATTAAGCCTAAATGTTAATTAAGGCTAATTTTCCAAAATTACACATTTGCCCCTAAGGCTGTATCACTTTATAATTTGTCAAATTCAATTCAAGTGACTTTGAAATTTTATCCTACCTCATTCATGCGTCAATTAAAACATCAGAGGAGAAAATGTGATTTTTTAAATTTAATTTAATTTACATTATTATTTTTATGCAAAAATAGGATTTTTCAAAGAAAATTCCTAACTTGACCAAGATAAATCCTAATCTCATGAAACTTTTACTAGAGGTAATTTTAGACTAGAGAAGTGTTTGGACCAAATTTCATGATTTTTTGAATTTTATCTGAATTTTAAGAATTATTTTAGTTTTTGGGGTATTTATTAAATATAAAATATTTTAAATGGAGAAAATTAAGTTTTATATTTTTGAAAAGTCTCCCTAAGGTTAGAGAACTCAGAAGAGAAGATTTTATATTTTTATAAATTTTATTTGATTTATTGGAATTATTTTAATGAAAACTCATTTTTAGCCTTTAAAAATGATTTTTAAGCTTTAAAATTCAATATCTTTATTTAGAAAATCAGGAAAAATATTCAAATTGTTCCTAAGTGCTTAGGAAGTAATTTAGAACATTTCAATGAGTTTTATTATTTTTGTGATTTTTAGGGATTTTTAAATTATTTAAATATTTAAAATAGGTTAAAAATCAAGCTTTTATTGTAAATATTATTTTATTTTTAGAAAATACCCCTGATGACAGAGAACTAAAAAAACTTAGTTTTTATAAAGTTTTTAGTTATATTTTGATTTTTTAAAATTATTTAAATGCTAAAAATGATGTTTATCTTTAAAACTCAATTTAATATATCAAATGAACTCAAAATATTTTGAAATTTTTATGGTAAGTTCTCTAGGTAAGGGACCACAATTGAGATAAAAAATCAAGTCATTTAAATGTTCATATTTTCCAAAATTAATTATCTTAATAATTTAGGGTTTGTGAAAATTAAGTACATTTTAAATGACTTGACCCATGAAATTATTTTCAAAAGGTCCCCTCGTCATTATAAAAATCCCAAATTTTTCATGGAATTTTCTAATCAATATGCTAATTTTTTTAATTATTTTAAGGAAATAATGTGCAAAAACTAGAAAAATATGGATTGGTCTAGGAACCTCCTATGACTTTGGAAAAATTAGAGGATGTTTCCCTTGACAGAGGCTATAACATGCCATAATTTTAAGCCAAGGTTATGTGTCAATATGCATGGAGAATCAAATGATTTAAAATATTTTTTAATTAATTAAAAATAAAATATCATCAAATGGTCTTGAAATTTATTCCACATTTTTCTCCTCTGTTCACTAAGCAAGAGGGTTTTTTTATTTTATTTTTGTGATTTTTCTACACAAAGTTATAGATTTTTTAAGTTTTCTACACAAAGTTATAGATTTTTTAAGTTAAGGGAGTTTAAATAAATAAGAAAAGCCATATTTTTCTACTTATCCATGTGGCGCCTCGTCAACCTATGACGGCTCTGAAACTCCACGCGGCGCGCTCTTTTTTGATGTCGTTGACCACGCCAGCAGCCACGCGTCCCGCTGTTTGTGCAAAGAAGTGTTGTCCGGCTTCATCTTGGCCGTCCATTCAATGCACACACGATCGGACGACGCGTGGTCATCGTCCCCGATAGTTTAGGCCAAGAACCGTCCACCTTTGAGGATTAAGATCTCTCTCATTTCTCAACCAAAATAAGTGAGATTTTTTTTAAATGGTCGTCTAAGTGAGACAAATACATCTATACAGTAAAAGCATCATGAAATCAAGCCTAAGTAAAGGGAGAATCAAAATAGGCTTGGGAGGAAGAGAAGTTTTATACATTTCCTCTGAGAAGTGAAGCTTCAATCAGAGGGTCTTGGCACATTTTGCTGTGGTATAAGGCCTAAGTATGAATTCAACTAAGCTCAATTTCAGGTGTTGGTCTAGAGCAATGGGGGAAGTTATTTCAGAGGGTAATTTGATGGGGCTTTATCTTCTCTTCCTGTTGTGAAGGTGTGGGCACAAGAAATTTAAGTTTCGTGGAGTTTTTAGAGATGTCCTATTTCTGCCCTAATTTTCAAGCTCAAAATGAGGGTTAGATAAGGGAATCAAGGCAGTCGAGTGATTGGAATGGGTTGTGGAGGTCTCAAGGAAGCTCTGTGAGTGATTTGGGGAGCTCTCTCTGAGAAAATTTTGGCACACCTCCCTTGGCAGGGGATCTTAAGGAAGCTCTGTGTGAAGTTTGGAGAGGCCTCTCTAGGAAAATTTTAGCACACCTCTCATGGTCCGTGGAGGTCTCAAAGAAGCTCTGTGAGTGATTTGGGAAGCTCTCTCTGAGAAAATTTTTAGCACACCTCCCATGGCCGTGGAGGTGAGTTCCTGTGTGAAGTTTGGAGAAGCCTCTCTGAGAAAATTTCAGCACACCTCCCATGGTCGTGGGAGGTGATTTTAAGAGAAGTTTGGAGAGGCCTCTCTAAGAAAATTTCAGCACACCTCCCATGGCCGTTGAGGTGAGTTTTTATAAAACTCCTCTCTGAGAAATTTTCAGCACACCTCCCATGGTCGTGGGAGGTGATTTTTTATAAAAAAGTCCATGGTGGCTCTCAGGGCACAAGTTTGGGTGCATTGTGGTGCTTAGGTGGAGGGTAGAGGAGCTCTACAACTCAATTTGGCTGAGCTGGCCTCTAGGATTGATTTGGGTGAAATCCCATGAAGGTGGCTCTCAGTTTTAAGTTTTGCTGACCACTAGGCTGGTAGACCGGCCAGGTGGAGGTGGCTAGGTGCTCAGGGCATCCAAAGGAATCCATCACAACAATTTAATTCAATTGTGCTTTGATGTGGCAAAGATATCTTAAGTATGTGTATTTTTGGGAATAAGATCCCTTAATTTGGGGGACCTTTGTTCCATGGCTTAGTTTAGGTGGTTAGAGGTGTTTTGGCTCAGCCATAGGGGTCAACTAATGACTGGGGTGGAGTTAATTTGGTTGCTTTAGGGTGGTTAGGCCACATTTAGTGCATTGGTCCAAGTGAGTGCGAATGACCAAGTCTTGGGTCTGGTCTAGGCTAGACATGTCAATTGGTCCAATTAAATGTTGCATTTGGTGTAGATGTTCATAAGGAACAACTTTGGTGAAGGATGGAAGTGGTTTTGAGATCAATTGAAGGTTAATTTGAGGGAATTTTTAATTTTAGTCAATATGGTCATGTTGGTCTAGGCTTGGGTCTAGCTTGGGTTAACCTTGGTCTACGTCCAAATTGATATTTGTAAATGGTCAATAAGGAACATATGAAGAGTTTTCAACATGAATTGGATGCCAATTTGGGGGTTAAGGCAATCAATTGGGTGAAATTTGGGGACTTAGCCAATTTGGGGCTAAATTTGGGTGGATTTAGGTCAAAATCAACTGGATTTGAGGCTTCACCATGGCCAATTTATGGTTGATTTTGATGTATAGGAATTTTATAAATATTTTGAAACATTAATTGAGTCTTATTGACTAGGATATGGGTTCAATTTGGTGTGATTAGGCCATAAAGTTAAAACTGGGGTTTTGACCTAAATCAAAATTGAGCTCAAATCATGGGCCAATTAAGCTAGGATTTGGAATAGTTTGGCCATATGAAGAGTAAATTTGAATTTAGGATTGGAATTGGGGTCAATTGAGATAAAATTGATGGACATTTGATTTGAATTTGGGAAATTTTGGGCCTTTAAAGGCAAATTTTGGTGTTTTGGTTAAAGATGGTCAAATCGGCCAAATTGGGTCATGTGGTAGTTGAGAAAAATGAAATTGGGAATATTTAGGATTTATTGAGATTCTCCAGTAATTTTTCAAATTTTTGGAATTTTGGGCTATGGAGGGGTATTTTGGTAATTTGGTCATTATTTGGAGATTTTGGGTATTTGCGTGTTTGGAGGTTTTATTTAGAAAAAGGTTTGGAATGAATTTTGATCAAATTTGAGTATTTTTTGTCAAACTTGGGAATTTTGGCAAAGTTTAGGGTTTCAAGGGTGTTTAGGTAATTTGGGGGTATTTAGGGGCAAAAGGCCAAGATGGGTATTTTTGGTAGAATTGGGGTGCCAACCACCCAAATATGAGTCATGGACCAAAGGAAATCCCATTTTGGGTCCTCTATGTACTTGTCTTAGTTAACCCATAGCCCTAGGGCTGGTAGGCTTAGGGGACCATCTACACGAGTATCCCGAAAAGATCAAGGAACCTGGGCTAGAACTTTTAGTTCAGGGTTGTGAGTGATTGTGAGTGTAGATGAGTGTAGTGAGTGCCTTAGCTCCAGACCAACACCCAGGGTCAACCCTAAGGTCCAGCAGTCCTAAGGGTGACTCATCTTCACTTCTCTTATAGTGACCCCACCTACTAAGTGCTATAAGTTAGGACCAATACTTGGAACTCCAACTTGAGTAGAGAAGAGTGTAGAATTTCGAATGGTGAGGGTTCCATGTCTAGTTTTTTAAGAATAGTCAATAAGAAAATCCTATGGCTAACCATAGGCTGCTAAAGAGGTAAAACTAAACCTCAACAAAAAGTGAGGTCAACAATGCATGATGATAATTTTCAGAGATTTGATTGAAAAAGGGAATGATGTTTTTATGGATGATTTTCTTGATGAATAACTTTATACTAAAAAAGGATGGAAAATACCTTTATATGATGATATTGTGAATTATATTGTTAGTGGTATTTTACCATATGGACTGACAAAACAACGCGAAAAGAAATTCCAAAATCTTATTTTTGGGATGACCCTCATTTGTATAAATAATGTAAAGATTTAGTTATAAGACGATGTGTGCCTTATAAACAAATTCAAGAGATTACGCAAAAATGTCTTGATTCTGAGTTTAGAGGATATTTTGGGAATGATAGAACTGCTTAAAAAAAATTTACAATCTGGATTTTATTGGCCTACTCTATTTATAGATGTTAATATATGTATAAAAACATATGATCAGTGTCAGAGAGTAAGCAATATTTCTAGAAGAAATGAAATGTCTCTAATTCTTAATTTGGAAATTGAAATTTTTAATGCATGGGGAGTANCTCTTCGAATTAGTCCAATACTTCTGATTCATAATTGATCCAATAATATCAATTTCTACCTTANCATTGTACAAGTACACAAAACCGTCAATCCCGCCGTTGGCGGCCTCGATGGCGCCATCGACGGTCTTCTGCAAATTTTGTCCTATAGCATCAGGAAAATCTCACCGTCGGTGGAGTTAATGGCACCGTCTGCGCCCTAGTGCAAATCTCCACATTTTTGTCCTTTTGCTACAAACTTGCTCCTTTTTGCATCTCTTTGCACTATTGACCTTAATTCATCATTCCTACAACAAAACATCAAAAATACATTTCTTTAAAGTGCAATATCGTTAAAAACAGTATAAAAGAGGTACAAAAATCTCAACATATTTTACTTTGGTCACTAGAGATAGAGCTATTCTGAATTTCTGTATTCGTAATTGTAGAATTATAAATGTAGGGAGAATAATTATTAAGAATATATTGACTACAACAAGGAGTGAGAAAAGTGGAGGTCTAGGCTATCCTAGACTTATTTATACAATTTGCTAACTTGCTGGAGTGGAAAGTGGAGATGAAGAATGTGTTTATCCTATGAAACCCATTAGTAAGGCTAAATTAAAGACTTATGAATCCCATGAGAAATGGAGAACTGAGAGTAGAAGTCAAGAATCTTCTACTAGTAGAGATGTCCCCTCTACGAGTTATGACCTTCCACGTTCTATTTCCCCTACCCTCTCTAATTTGATGAATGAGTTGACCTTACAGCGAAAGAGCATATAATTGATAAGTGAAAGGATTGGAGGTTTAGAACGTCGACACGATTACGACAGTGAGTACCTTCAGAGGCATTAAAATTTTGAGGTAGCCTATTATGAAGCTCAGGCTCGACCCTACAGAGGTGAGCCTGATGTTACATTTCCTGAGTGCCCCCGATTTACTCAGTATCAGCCTAATCCACCTGCTGATTAAGGCGATGAAGATATAGCTTGGGATTTTGATATTGAATGAATTGATGTACTTATATTTGTACTTTTATTTCTGTAATCCTTTTGTAATAGAAATGGATTTTTATGTATTTGGACCTTCATTTTTATTATTTTGCGTACTTGGATAATTTTAATTTTTGTTATAAAGTTAGTGTTATGGTTAAATGTGCATGTGTAGTTTAATATATGTTGAGTAGTATTGTGGATTGTAATGTAATGTGATTTTTATTTCACATTTTAGTTTTAATTGTTTAGTATTGTGGTTGTGTTGGGAAATATTGTGCTAATTTAATGTTTTAGTTTTATACATATTTCAAAATTTCATTAACCAGAAATTCCTCTAATGATTTATAAGTGTAGAAAGCTCCTAATATTACAGACCAGGTGAAGTAAAAATTTAAGAAAGTTTGCAGAAATTTCAGAATGATGAAAATGCCTACAATATTGAGGTATCATTTATATTTAAAATTTTTCTTTCCACTTGTATTATTTCATATTTAAAAATTTAAGTTTGAGGGAGGGAAGAAATAGATTAACTATTAGTGTCTTCTATTTCAATATTTTCAAAAATTATTTATATGATTTTATGTAGATATTAACTATTAGATGTCCTCTATTTCAATATTTTCAAAAATTATTTATATGATTTCATGTAGTAAATTTAATTGAGGTATGATTTATATTTATAGTTTTTCTTTCCACATGTATTATTTCATATTTAAAAAATTTAAGTTTGGGAGAGGGAAGAAAAAGATTATGTCCTCTATTTCAATATTTTCAAAAATTATTAATATGATTTTATGTAGTGAATTTAATTCAAAGTATTTTCTTTCCACCTTTATTTCATATTTAAAAATTTAAGTTTGGGGAGGGAAGAAAAATATTAACTATTAGATGACTCTATTTCAATATTTTCAAAAATTATTTATATGATTTTATGTAGTGAATTTAATTCAGGTACTTATATTTTTGTAACTATTTAATTATTATGGTAGATTTAAAGAAATATTTTTGTAATGAAAATTAATTTTATAACTTAAGATATCTAGTATAAGAGAATAAGATTATAGTTAACTTTTTATAGTAAAGGAAATTATATTTTGATATATTAAAAATCTGGAAATTCATTTGAGAAGAAAAGATTGGGGCTCAATGATGTAAAAACTATGAAATATTTATAAGATAAAGGAATGCTTTGAGTTTCAAATTTAGAGAAAGAAAAGTGAAGTTCAAAATCATTAAAGGCTATCCAGATATAGTAATCCTAAGAAAGGAAAAAGAAAGGATTGAAAACAATCCCTGAAAAGAAAAGAAAAATATATAGGATTGAAAACAGGAAAAAGAAAGGATTGAAAACAATCCCTGAAAAGAAAAGAAAAATATATAGGATTGAAAGAAATCCAAATGAAAAAGAGAAAAGAAAGAAAACATTATGGAAGTGAGGAAGATATGCCTAATCAAAAATTGGCTTCACTGGACCTACCTAAAGGGAAAACTTAAATACATTCCTAAACTTATATTTATGGAATAGGTCTTTTACTAGTAGAGATCTCATGAAGTTCCTATCTTTTGAAAATTCTAAGTGACTTAATATTGCAACATATAGTCTTTCTTGAAATGAATAGAAGACTAGAACTCTTAAACTTGATGACTACATAATCTTATGGCTATAGAGTTAATTCAATTACTTGAAATTTTTCTGAAATCTCACTATGATATTTATTTAAATAAAACTTAAAGTATTTCTAAATTTAAACTTTACTGCAATAGTTCATATCTTTTATATAGTACTAAATTTACTTGAGGACAAGTAATAGTTAAGTTTAGGGGGTTTTGACCCAGGCAATATGTTGAGATTTTCATACCTATTTTACACTATTTTTGATGATATTGCACTTTAAAGAATAGTATTTTTGATGTTTTGTCTAATATGTTGAGATTTTCATACCTATTTTATACTATTTTTTATGATATTACACTTTAAAGAAATGAATTTTTGATGTTTTGTTGTAGGAATGATGAATTAGGTCATTGGAGAAAAATGATGCAAAGAGGAGCGAATTTGGAGTGAAAATGACCAAAATGCAAAAATTTGAACTAGGCCGCCGACGGCGGCCTCGAGCCCGCTGACGGTGAGTTTTTCCCGAGGCTACAGAACAAAATTCTTAAGAAGTCCGCCGACGGCGCCATCGAGGACGCTGACGGCGATCTCGACGGTTATGCCTTCTCAAACTTTGGATAAGGCCAAATTTTGAAGGGATGGTTAGGCAACTCTTGGGAAAGCTCATTTACAACTTTAAAAGACTATTTTGGCAAAAAATTGGAGAGCCTAGAGAAGGCAGAAAGAATCTAAGGAGTAAAGGAAGTACTAAAGAGAGTTCCTAGAGATTAGAAAGGTTCTAAGATTGTGAGGAATTCTTTGAGAGATTGTAAGAATGGAGGGAAAGTGAGAGATTTCTTCCTCCTTGCAGCTTCGAAGAAGAATTCTGTGTGCTGTAAAGAAAGGAAGAGATTCAGAGGAACTTTGAGGAGTGTTCTTGGGGAGAAAATAGAGATAAGTTATTTAGTTGTTGTAGTTTGTATGACTTTGATTTTATATATGAATTTCAACTTTTGTTGTGTTTTCCCCACGAGATTTGAGTAGTTTTCTCTGTCTTTCTCCTTGTCTCGAGATTTGTTAAATTGTGATTTGAATTGGTAAAGCCATAAAAATGTTGAAAAAATTGTGATGATATTTTCACTTTGATCTTAATGTACTTTCAATCCGGCCAATTGATTTCTTAAAATATGTTGACTTTACAACTAAAGTGAAGATTACATCCAAGATTCAAGGAGGTCAAAGCCCTTGGAAGTTGGGTGCAAATAAATCGGGAAATAATATTATCGGGCGTAGAATTAGAGATTTTAGAGTGACACATTAAAATCCCCAATTTGGTCCTATCGTTTGGTTGCTGAAGTGTAGATGTTAGCCCTCAAATGAGAGGAACGTGGGAGCTCCGAAGTGAGAGACAGTATCCTCCCAGCCTAGCCGCAGATTCACTAAACAAGCGTAGGATTAGTTAATGTTCTTTATGTCTGGACCAAAGGGTAAAAAATAGGTATGCTCCTATTTGACACAATATAAATTGAACTAATTCACTTTATCCATTCAATATAATTTTTTGACAAGGAGAATGATGCTTTCTTATATATTGAATATCACAATTAAACCCTCATTAATATCATTACTTATTTAATAGTTATTAAAATTACTTACTTTATTTCAATTTCTAGATAAGCAAATTGAACTTCATTATTGTGATTAAAGTATTGCTTTTCTAAAATCTTAGTTTGCAATTCTAAACCACTCCTTGTGGGATCGATATCTAGGATTCCATTAGAGCCCTATATTACTTGAGCGATACATATACTTGCGTTCATAAGTGTGGCTTTACAAAATTGAATATTTATTACGTCCATATTTATCTTATATTTTAAGCATATAAAAAGTCGTCGGTCACTAGCCTAGACCAAACCCTAGACTTGGTCATTTGCACCCACTTCAATCCATGCACTAAATGTGACCTAACCACCATAAAGCAACCAAATTAACTCCACCTCAGTCATTGGTTGACCCCTAAAACTGAGCCAAAACCCATCTAACCACCTAAACTAACCCATGGACCATAAATTCCCAAAATTAAGGGATCTTATTCCCAAAAATACACATGCTTAAGATATCCTTGCCAAATCAAAACACATTTGCATTAAATCGTTGTCATAGATTCTTCTAGATGCCCTGAGCACCTAGCCACCTCCCCCTGGCCGGCCGGCCAACCTAGTGGCTGAAAAATGGCCAAATCAAGAGCCACCCCCATGGAGCTTCACCCAAATCAAACCTAGAGGCCAGCTTAGTCAAATTAATTTATAGAGCTCCTCTGCCCTCCACCTAAGCACCACATTACACCCCCTAATTGGCCATGACAGCCGCCACAACCCCATTTTTATAAAAGGCCACCTCCATGGCCGTTAAACTAAGTGCTGAAAATTTCTTAGAGAGAGCCTCTCAAACTTCTCACTGAGCTTCTCTGAGATCCCCTCAATGTAACTTCCCCCACTGAATTCCACCGTGGAAGCTTAATTTTGAGCTCAAACCCCTCCCCAAAACAAAGATAGAACTCATTACCCCTCCACACTCCACCAAACTCAAATTAACTCTACCCACACCTTCACAACAGTGAAAGAAGCAAAAGCCCCATTCAATTACCCTCTCACGGAGCCTCTACCATAGCTCTAGACCAACACCCAAATCAGGTCATGATCAAAATCATATCTAGGCCTCACACCACAATAAGAGATTTAATCCCTAGCCTCTTTGGACCCCAACAAACGTGCCTAGACCCTCTGCTTGAAGCTTCACTTCTTAGAGGAAGGGTATAAAACTTCTCTCCCTCTTGAGCCTATTTTGATTCTTCATTTGATTAGGCTTAATTTAATTGCATGATTACCGTACGGATGTGTGCGTCTCACTAAGATGAGTCCATAGGATCAAACCCGAAGTGATTTTGTTGAGTCTAGGCTGAGATCTTAGGGTTTTAGTGTGGGCGGTCCAGGATCACTCTATCAAAGACGATGATGGGGAGCCATTTGATCAAGTGTGTATTGAATGAACAACAAAGATGAAGCCGGAAAGTGGTTCTTTACACGAACAACAGGACATGTGGCGGCTGGAGTGGATGGCGGCGTCAAATGGGAGCACGTCGTATGGAGCTTCGGAGCCACCGTAGGTTTACGAGGCGTCGCATGGATATGTAGAAAAATATGGCTTTTTCCAATTTATTTAAACTACCTTAACCTCAAAAATACTTAACTTTGTGTAGCAAAATCACAAAAATAAAATAAAAATACCCTCTTACTCAGTGAACAAAGGAGAATAATGTGGAAATAATTCCATGTGATGAATATTTTATTTTTAATAAATTAAATGCTGATTTGAATCTTTTGATTCTTCATGCATGTAGACTTATCATCATAGCTTTAATTTTTGGCATATTGTACCCTCTATCAAGAAGAACATTCTCTGAATTTTCCAAAATTAGAGGAGGTCCCTAGATAGAGGATCACATTTTTCAAATCTATGTGAATTATTTGTTTAAAATGATCATGTAAATTAACATGTTGATTAGAAAATTCCAATAAAATTTTGGAAGGTCCACCATGACCAGAGGAGCTTTTGGAAATAATTTCATGAGTCAAGTCATTTAAAATATAGTCAGTTTTCATAAACTTTGAATCATTAAGGAAATTAATTTTGAAAGATATAAATATTTAAACGACTTGATTTTTAATCTCCACTATTATTTATGATCCAGATAACCCACCATAAAAATTTCAAAATATTTTGAGTTCATTTGATAACTTAAGTTGATTTTTAAAGATAAACAACATTTTTGGCATTTAAATGATTTTTAAAAATCAAAATATAATCCTAAAATTTTAAAAACTTATTTTTTTCTTTGTGATTAGGGATATTTTCTAAATATAAAATGATATTTAAATAAAAACTTGATTTTTAGCCTATTTTTAATATTTAAATAATTAAAAATCGCTAAAAATCACTACAATCATAAAACTTATGGAAAGGTTCTAAATTTTTTCTTAATCACGTATGAATGATTAGAATATTTTTCCTGGTTTTTTAACTAAAGATATTGAATTTTGAAGGCTAAAAATGATTTTCAAAGGCTAAAAATGGGTTTTCATTAAGAATAATTCCAATAAATCAAATAAAATTTAGAAAAATATGAAATCTTCTTCTCTGAGTTCTCTGACCTCAGGGAGGCTTTTCAAAAATACAAAACTTAATTTTCCCCATTTAAAATATTTTATGTTTTATAAATACTTCAGAAATTAAAATAATTCTTAAAATTCAATTAAAGTCAAAAAAATGATGAAATTTAATCCAAGGGCTGCTTTAGTCTAAGCATACCTCCAGTAAAAATTTCAAGAGATTAGGAGTCACCCTGGTCAAGTTAAGAATTTTCTTTAAAAAATCATATTTTTGCATAAACAATAATTATATAAATTAAATTAAATTTTGAAAAATCACATTTTCTCCTCTAATGTCTTAATTGACCCATCAATGAGGTAAAATAAAAATTTCAAAGTTTTTTGAATTGAATTTGAGAAATTATGAAGTGTTAGAGCCTTAGGGGCAAATGCGTAATTTTAAGAAATTTGCCTTAATTAACATTTATGCTTAATTTAAAGAGGGAAATGGATAATCTCTGATCTTAATTTGGATGTTTGAAATACAAGGGGTTAATTGGCAGAAACCAACCCCACTTTCTTAAATGAAAAGGATAAGTTAATAAATCTCTGAATTATTAAATTTTGGAAGTTTATTAAAATAAAATGAAACAAGGACTTAGGGGTATGACTTTTGAAGTCAATAATTAATCAATTTAGTACCCCTACTTTTGATTTTCAAATGAATTTCAAATATGAGTCATGATCACCTAAAGCTTAACCTTTTCAAAACTAATTAAGACACTCACCTAGGTCTTCGGCTTAGTAGTGACTTAGGCTAAATCAAGTTTCATTTAAATAGACACTCACCTAGGTCTTAAGAGCTTAGTAGTGACTTAGGCTAAATCAAGTTTCATTTAAATGAGGATTAGAAAAGTAAATATCATTTAAAATTAAAACATCTTTCAAACATTACAAGCCCAATTAGGATCAAAATTTGGTTAAGTGTTCCAACAACACTAACTTGCCTCTTTAACATAACTCTTAAATTGAATCACAAGTGATAATTATCCTATTCTTAGGGATAATTGAAACATCAATGTTCATTGAGCATTATGGTGTTTTATAGAATAAATTATTAAGCAACATAATAAGTTTAAAATAGCTCGGGATTTTCCACTAGGCAGCGAGAGAGTAGCATGGACCTGCTTCTTTCTCTAGATCTATTGGATACCTCAGAGACCTGCTAAACTTAATATGTTTTTCTTGACAAAATTATCCTTAATTAAATTCCTAAGGACCCACCAAGATATGATATAGGGTTAGGAAAACTATCAAAACCTTACTTTTTTCCACTATATAAATTGCCTTGACATGCATTTTAAGTTTCAGGTGGTGGAACTAGAAGACTTGCCAGGTACGCTTTTACAGTTTTCAACGTTATCTTTCTTGTACTTTTATGCTATACATTTGTGCTTATACAAATTTGCATGGAAAACAAAAACCAAAACAAAAACTAAAATCAGCCAATATTAAATTCACCACCACAACATTCAAAATATAAAACAACTCAAAATTTAATCACAAATATCACACAAAACTACAATTGCAGCTAAATTAAGATGTCTCTATTGGATGATCGAGAATTCCTCGAAGGAGGTAACCTACAGTTGCCAACAAGGCTTCTCACTGTCTAAATAAAATTATGGAACTCATTTAGTTGAGTTTAGTAAGTTCATTTGGACTAAGTGAATCCATTAGAAAATAGTGGTGCCAGAATGAGGGAACCGTAGGATCCAAACTGTTGTTGCTCTAGTCAACTTTAATATGCCCTCATAAAATTTAAAGAACTTCAACCATAGGGCCACTTGATTTAACATTATAACTTTACATAATAGAAAACTCAAACTCGTCACGACAAGGAGCTTGGAGCTAACATGGTGAGCAGCACGACCATCTTCAACAGTAAAACATGTCTTCCCTTACTAAACCATCTTTCTTCCTTACACTTAAACAACATCTTCAATAGAAAAACCTGTCTTCCCCAGCTAAACCAATCTTCCTTCCTTAGACTTAAACAATAAATACATAGGACTTCAAGGTTGCTTGCTTATGCAATGTAAATCCTCACCTTATCTTTAGGCCTTTGTACAACCCTGCAATACAACATAAGCCCTAACTCATCTTAGGATTCTGAGGTTGTCACCCGTCACGACTTAAACCCTCACATCTTCCAGGTTATTTGTGTGATCGTTTCACATGAATGTACGCCCTAATTATTAAAATTGGCAGGAAGAAACACCTAAATATTTCTCCTCAGAAATGAAGCTAAAATTTAGGATAGCTTGGGAAGTCACTGAGGTTCTCCTCTAGATCCATGACATCCCCTAGTTCTTCTTCTTTTAGGATAGCTTGGGAAGTCACCGAGGTTCTCCTCTGGATCCATGACATCCTCTAGTTCTTCCTCCTTTGGACTCTACAGCAAAATTTTCCAAATTTGAACCAATCCCCTTTCACGCCACTACGTCCGATATGATTGAAAAGTCCTACCCTTTAAAACTTCTTGAAGATAATATTTCTTGATTTTTATCGAGAGTCTTCTTAGGTGACTTTGGTCATTTAAGATGTAATTAACTATAAGGGCTTGCCCTTATAAAAAACATGTCTGAACCAAGCTTAATATAAATCCTATTTAATCCTTTATATTAAATAAGGGAACTTGTCAGCAAATATGAAGGTTTCCAGACCAAATGGATGACATATATTCCTTAGTTTATTTGATCAAACATCATCCTCAAGTCTTTTGTTCATCCTTCGGAATAGATACAGGATTCGAGGTACAACACTCTTTCATTTAAACTATAAAAAATATTGGGTCAGTTTGATTTCATATTTTTCTAAAACTAAATATATATGTAAATTAAAATGTCCTTCCGAAACGAGCGACGAGATTTCGATTATGGTGACCGACAGCTTCTTACGGGCAACTCTCCAACACAAAATAGCACCGACACTTCTCAAACTTGATATTTCTCTCATCTCCTCAATTGACATTTCTAAAAGTAAAATGTGCTACTTCATCAAGGAGCTTGAAGCTTTTCTGTTGGCAACATTCCTTGACAACCATCTACAACAGTAAGAGGATATAGAATAATATATCTTCTCTTTAGAATTAAATAATAAATCCATAGGACTTCAAAGTTATTTTCTTATGTAACATAAATCCTCACTTATCTTTAGGCCTTTGTATGGTTCTGCTATAAAATATAAGCTCTAACTCACCTTAGGATTCTGAGGTTGTCATTTGTTATTACCCAAATTGTCACATCTTTTAAGCTATTTGTGTATTCATTTTACATGAATGTAAGCCCTAATTAATAAAATTGACAGGATGAAACATTCAATATTTCTAATCTCTAAAATGGAAGAAAAATAGTAGGATATTTTGGAAGTCATCAAGGTTCTCCTCAGGATCTATGACATCCCCTAGTTCTTCCTCCTTTGGATTGCAAAATAAAAAGTTCTAAATTTGAGTCATTACCCTTTCACACCTCTTTGTCTGATTTTATTGAAAAGCCCTATCCTTTTGACTTCTTTGAAGATAATATGCTCTATTTTTTATTGAGAGTTTTCTTAGTTGACTTCGGTTATCTAAGATGTCATTAACTATAGAGGCTTGCCCTTATAGAAATCTTTTCTAAAACCAGCTTAATCTAAACCTAATTTAATGTTTTGTATTAAATAGGCAAAATTTTCAGCTTATAAATAAAAATGGTTTTTGCACTCCAAACGAATGTCATGTATTTCTTAATTTATTTGATCAAGCCTCACCCCCAAGTCTTGTGTTTATCTTTCAGGATAGACGCATAGCTTGAGGTGTAGTGCTCTTTCATTTGAAGTATGAAGGATATGAGATTAGTTTGATTTCAAATTTTTCTAAACCTATATTTATATGTAAATTAAATGCCTTTTCAAACCGGGTCACAGGATTTTGATTCCGACGGCCGATAACTTCCAACGGGTAACTCCAAAAACCAAAATAGTGCTGACACTATCCTAAAGGAGTTATAGAATATGTATTGATAAAAGTCGATAATTTATCATTCTTATGGATTTTATTATATTATATATGGAAGAAGATAAGGAAATTCCTATCATTTTAGGGAGACCATTTCTTTCCACTAGAAGAGCTTTTATATATGTATTAAAAGGGGATTTAACAATGAGAGTCGGTGATCAAGAAGTTACATTTAATATATCAAAATAATGAGATACCCAACAAAAGGAAGAGATGATGAATGAATTAGAATGGAAATTGATGAATTTTTAAGCAATGAATATTTCACAGATACATTTGAAAAGAAAACTAAAGATGAACATTTGGAGCATGAAGATAAGGATATAATCAAAGATAAAGTTGATAGAAGTGAGTACTGAAGAATTGGATTATGTTTAGGAACCATTTGAACTTTTAGATACTCCAGATAATAGTATAAATATTATTTCTTTAATTGTGAGACCTCTTGAAATAGAAATGAAAATACTTCCTACACATTTAAAATGTGTTTTTAGGATATTTATCTACATTGCCTATTATCATATCCTCATAATTAATTGGAGCACAAAAGCAAAAGTTGTTAAAAACTTTAAGACGTGATAAGAAAGCCTTCGGAGCACATTGGCCGATATCAAAGAAATCAGTCCTTTGATTTGTATGCACGAAATTCATTGGATGAACATCATGAACCAAAGGCTGATCCTCGAAGGTGATTAAACACAATGATGAAAGAAGTTAAGAAAGAGTTTTTAAAAGGGATAGATGCTGAAATAATAAATCCTATTTCAAACAGTGATTGGGTAAGTCTAATTCACTGTATTTCTAAGAAAGGGAGTGACTATTGTAATAATTGAGAATAATGAATTAATACCAACATGACAAGTCACTGGTTGGCGAATCTGCATTGATTATAGAAAAAATTCATTGGTTGTTGAATCTTCATTGATTATAGTAAAATAAATTTAGCCACTAGGAAAGAACACATTCCTTTACCTTTTTTTAACCAAATGTTGGGTAAGCTAGTTGGGCACAAATACTTTTTCTTTTTGGATAGATATAACGACTGCCATCAAATTCCTATTGCTATTAAGGATCAAGCGAAGACAACATTTACTAGTCTTTATGGTACTTTTTCTTTTCGACAAATATCCTTTGGTTTATATAATGCCCCTACAATATTTAAAAGGTGTATGACGTAAAAATTTAGTAATTTAATTGAAAAAGGGATAGAATTCTTTATGGATGATTTTTCTATGTTTACAATTTCATTTATGTCTGGTATAAATCATCTAGAAAAGTTCTAGAATGATGTTAATAGACTATTTTAATATTAAAATGGGAAAATTGTTAATTCATGGTTGTAGGAGGAATTTAGTATTAAATTAGTATTAAATTTCTACTTAGGCATAAAATTTCTTAAAATGTCATAGAAGTATATCGGACAAAAATTTAAATTCTAGCTACATTGCCTCCTCCTACTACTGCAATAGGGGTTACAAGTTTTTTTAGGACATGTTGGTTATAACAGGCAGTATATAAAAGATTTTTCAAAAATTACAAATCTTTTATGACAACTTTTAAAAAAAGGTACAAAATTTTATTTTAATAAAAAGTACCTTAATGCATTTGAATTATTACAGGAAAATTCTGACTCTGCCCCTATAATAGATTCACTTGATTGGGAGAAACCATTCGAGCTAATGTGTGATGCAAATGATTATACAATTGGAGTTGCTTAAGGGCAAAGATATGAAAAAAACTTTAAAGTTATATATTATGCTAGTAAAATTTTAAATGATTCTCAAATTAATTATACCAGTGCTGAAAAGAGTTATTAGCATTTGTTTATGCTTTTCATAAGCTCAAGTCATGTATGATTGGAGCTATGTGTTGTGCATACAGACCACTCTGCCATTAAATATTTGATGGAAAAGAAAGATACAAAAGTAACACTAATTAGATGGTTACTTCTGATGCAAGAATTTGAATTTATGGTAATAGATAGGAAGGGATTTGATAATAAAATAACAGATCATACATCTAGGCTGGAAGAGGCAGAAATATTTGATCTTGAAAGAGAAATAATCGAAACTTTTCAAGATGAACAATTTTGTATTGTTAAAGAATGGGTTATACCATGGTATGCTGATACTGTGAACTACATTGTTAGTGGTGTTTTACCAAATGGATTGACAAAGCCGCAAGAGAGGAAATTTATTTATGATGCAAAATTTTTCTTCCATATTTATACGAAAAATGTAAGGATTTAGTTATGTTGGGATGTTGCCATACGAAGAAATTGAAGAAATCATTCAAAAATGCCATGATTCTAAATTTGGGCGTGATTTTGGGATTGATATAGTTGCTTATAAAATTTTACAATCTAGACTTTATTGGCCTACTTTATTTAGAAATTTTAAGATATATGTATATATATATGTGTGTGTGTGTGTGTGTGTGTGTGTATTTTTTTTTAAACAAAAGAGCAACCATGGCTCCTTACATGTTAAATATAAAAAAGGGGAAATACAAGGGGTTGGAGAGTTAAGAACCCTCCCAAAATACATAGAATGAGATAAATAAGGGAACACAACCTTCTCCCAAAGGGTCTACTTCACAAAGTAGTTACAAACATTTAATGTAGGGGAGTGTCAAATTATCTCCATTCAGCAGGAACTTTAGTTCAGGTGTAATTGATAGTCCAACAAAAGTTTGCTCAGTGTTTCAGCCCTAGGAAGCAAGCCAATGAGCTGGGCAGTTACCTTCTCTATGAATATACTTAATATTAATCATGTATCTGGGTATAAGGGCAGCTAAAAGATTGTTCCATCTGGTTATATTCTAAGGGGGGTTTCATCATGAAGGAGGATTTGAATGCAATTGGTAGAATCTGTTTCAATGATCAAA
>JXCR01104995.1:228061-270469 GCA_002079205.1 Phalaenopsis hybrid cultivar | reverse complement strand
TAGTTTGAAAGCTTGAAGAGGAGGAGTGTTGTTTCCTGGAGTCCAGTGCTTTATAATATTAGGGAAGTGGTGAAACTTGATCAATTTTTTAATGTAGGAGATACAATTCATAGTTACAGATGTGGGCCCTGACTTCTTCTCATCAAATTTGCTTTGGTTTCTGTACATCCATATGAACCATTACATAATGCATGGTATCACCCAAAGGTTGTTGTTATGCCAATCAATCCAACTAGATGCAAATTTAATCCAGCTAACATTCTGATTACTGATATTTAAGAGCTCAATTAATTTAGACCAAATTTCTTGAAAGAAGGCACATGAGAAAAATAGGTGATCAAAGGTTTCTTCAGCAGCACAACAAAGTGGGCAGATTGAAGGCCCTCTCAGCCCTTTCAACTTTAAAATATCATCTGCAAGCAGTAGGGAATGCCAGAGTCTCCAGTAGAAGAAGGACATAGAGCGGGTTAGGATTTTACCCCAAATGACTTTACCCCAAGGCAGCTGGTTCCAATTAAATAAATGCTGGTAAATGTAGGCTAAGAATTTCAGGGAGTAAGCCTGTTTAGTGATTATTTTGTCTTTGGGAATGGAAGAGATAGGGGTCTTCTTAACCCACCTCACATGTTCACTGGATAGAATAGTGTTCAGCAGCCTGCAGTTCCACTGATTTTCAGACCAAAAATCCCTGACAAGACATTGAGTGTTGGGATTGGGGTGGAGGTATTCAAGGTTCTCTCCATTACTGACCCAGCTATTTAACAAAAAATTGATTTGTCCATCTCCTAGCTCCCAAAGGAAGAGTTCCTCAGCTTTATTTCTGATTTTCAACAGATTTGTCCATAGTTTGGAATCCCCTATCCTCCTTGATACCAAAGAGGGATGTGAAGATCTGCAATATTTCCCTTTTAGAAATCTGGCCCAAAGGCTATCCTGGGACCTGAATCTGATCCATAATTTGCAAAGTTTAATGAAACCCAGGTGTTGAAAGTCTTTAAAGTNTGAATTAGAGACCAGCCTATTCAATTGTCTTGAAAGATAGTCCAAAGAAAGTATAAAAATGGTAGGAGACAACAGGTCTCCCTATTTGATCCCCCTGGTAGCGCTGAAGAAGCCATGACACTTTCCATTGATAAGAATTGAATGTGCATTACATTTAAGCCATCTGTGTATCAAACTAATAAAGTCTTCATTGAAGCCTCTTGCAGAAAGAGTGTCAAGGATGAATTCCCAGTTAATGGTATCACAGGCTTTGCTTATGTCCAATTTAAAAATGACATTTCCTCCTCTACAATTACTGTCAAGATCTAGCAGGAGTTCCTGTGCAAGAAGGATGTTTTCAGTAATATTCCTCCCTTTAATAAAGGCCACTTGGTTGTCACTAATGAGATGTTGAAGGTGGGGTTGCAGCCTAAACACAATGATCTTGCTGATTATTTTGGAGATCACATTAGTTAGGCTGATTAGCCTATAATCCCCCCAAGTTTTCCTATTTTGGTTTTTAGGTATCAGAGTGATGGTGGAGGCACTGAAATATTTATGGGGGTACACACCAAGAAAAAAATTTTGGACAACAAGTATAATATCTTGTTTAGTCCTATCCCATGAGGCTTTATAAAAGGTAGATGTGTAGCCATCAAGTCCAGAAGTTTTGAGGCCATCAATAGAATCTAAGGCTTGTTTAATATCATCTTCCAAAGGGGTACTGTTGAGATTTAAATTTTGAACATAGTGCTGACAGCCAGAGAACATCTCATTTTCAATAGGATTTCTGAAATCCAGTTCATTAGTGGACAACTTATGGAAATGTTGGACTGCATCATCAGCTATTTCACCAGCATTGCTTAACTTCCTGCCATTGAGGTTGTTTATGTTTAAAATCATGTTACACTTCCTTCTATGGTTGATACAAGCATAATAGTATCTAGTGTTTCTGTCCCCATCAGTAAATTTAGTGACAGCAGCTTTCTGTTGTAAGAAACATTCATGGTATCTGATTTGTGCAAGCAGTCTCTCATTAGCATGGTGAACTTCATATTCAGAGTTCTTCCCCATTAGTAGTCCTTCCTCCAAGTTATGGACTTCATTTTGGATGGCCTCCAACTGTTCATTCACATTACCAAATCTTTCCCAATGTCATTTTTTCAGATGAGAGGCTAAGTTCTTCTGATTAAGCCATAGGCTGATCCAGGGGTCAGCATGCAAGTTGGAATTCCAGCTATTATCCACTACCTTAAAGAAGTCAGGGTGAAGAGTCCACATATTCTGAAATCTGAAAGGTGTATGTGTTGGTCTAGCAGTACTCTGAATGGAACAAAGGGGAGGTCTATGATCAGATTCAGCCATTGCAAGTGAGTGACAGCAGAGAAAGGGAAGGTTTGAAACCAAAAGGAGTTGCCCAACAGTCTATCCAATCTTTCCCATGAAGTGCCTCTTCTCCAAGTGAACTTACGACCTTGAAATCCTAGATCAAACAGTCCAGCATCACTGATGAAATTGTTGAATTTGGATATTGGGGAGAGTAAAGGGGCTTTACCCCCTCTTTTTTCAGATGGAGAGGTGATGCAATTGAAATCACCCCCCAAAATCCAAAAAGAGTTAATATTTGGCCCTAAAGTCATTAGCTTATGCTACAAAATATTGCTGGTATCTGGGAAGGCTGCTAGCATAGATGAAAGATGCAAATCCCACCTGTGCTCCAATAGCAAATTGAACATGGAGAAACTGATGATGGTTAACAAGTAAACTGCACTTTATTTCAGGTCTGACAAATAGCCAGATTTTATTAGTGGAATTAGCATAAAAAGTAAACTTGGAGAACTTTTTGATGATGTTATGAGGATGTTTGGTGACCATAGGTTCAAGAATTGTAAAGACCAAGTCTTGTGAAATCTGATGAGATGTCTTAATCTCAAAAGAGAAGAGGGGTAGCCACTCCTCTAATGTTCCAACACAATATATTAATCATGGGAGCCTTAGCATTCCAAAGAGAAATACTAATCACTGATAGGAGAAAATTGAATAGAAGGTTGGGATCTGGACCTGGTTCTACCTCTATTATAAATAGAGGTAGAACCAGAATGAGTCTTAGCCTTCCCATCCTTCATAGGAGAGTTTGTTCCTTGTAGCAGTTGTTGCACCTCAGATGTTTGCTTTTTCTTTTTCCTGGTTTTTTGAATTTTCCAATCTTCTTCCATGGCCTGTTGCAAATGTATGATATCAGCCTTAGCAAGGCTAGGAGTAACCTCAATAATATTGGAGCTTTTCATCCCATTCTTTTTGCTTGTTTTCTAACTTTTCCTTTCAGCTTCCAAAGCCTGCTGCATATGAGCAACAACAGCTTCATAAGTATCATCCTCAATGGACAAAGGATTTTCTGGAACACACTTCCCTTTTTCAGCAGGTGTTGGGGGAGGGGTGATAATTCTAACTTCATTAGGTTCTACCCTCACCACACAACCTGGAGAAGATTCCAAGTTCTTGTGGGGTTCAGATAGTTCCTCTAATGGATCTTCAAGGGGGAAAGAAGAAGGAGGAATAGTGATCCAATCAGAAGGAGTTTTACTGTTTTGCCTAGTCTCCCTGTGTTTAACAGTGGTGGTAAGATTGTATTGTCCCTGATTAGAAACCTGACTAGCTACCCTTAGATTCATAGATAGGTTTTTTGTAGGGGGGTGGAGCCTATAACATTTCTCAAAAGTGTGACCAAACATTCTACAATGTTGGCAGTAATAAGGCTTTTGTTCTGTAGTTATATCTTGCCAAAACCCCTCTTCATAAGAACCAATCCATATCCTTTTTATCTCAGGGAGAGTAATGTCTCTTTCCACCTGAATTCTAGCAAGAGCAGGTCTTGCCTTGTTGAAAGTAGGAGCATCAACCTTGAGGGGAGTACCAAGTGCTCTCCCTATGTTAAAAAGTGCATTAAGCTTGAAGTAAGGTAATGGAAGGCCAGGTAGCTTAAACCAAATTGGAACCATAGGAGGCTCCTTAGTTGGATCAAAGTTTCTAGTCCATTTCTGGATTTTCATAGTAACTCCTGATATAGAAATAACTTGTTTAGCAAATAGTCTAGCATAATCTTCTTCCATTGTGAGTTGGATAAGAAGATGTCTGCCATCTATCAAACCAAGCTTCCATTGTCCAATAAAATTTAAAGAATCAAAGAAGCTTCTAACAAGGTCCATTTTGGGTGACCCAACTGGAATTTCCCAACAAGAGTAAATTTGACTTCTTCATTCAGTGAGGCAATTTCAGCTGCAGAGAAATAGACTGCAGTCTCTCCATCTTTGGAACCCAGGGGGTTGATGCAAGGGCAGATCCCTTTGCCAGCAGCAGCATTATGGAATTCCTGAGGAAATATTAAATTTTTGGGATCTTGGAGAGTGTCATTAGCTCTTCCAACAATCCCTACATAAGTAGCCTTAGTCCAACTGGAATAAATGTACACATCAATGGGAGTGGCCATGACCACAGCCACCAGAAGAAAACCAGAAACTTTTCAGTAAATAAGCAGAGAACAGGACAGAAAGCAGGAGGCCAGCATAAAAAACCAATGAAAATAGGAGGCCTCCAATCGAACAGTAACAAATCCACCACCCAGGAAGAACTAATGGAGCAGAANATCTAAAATAAAAGAGTTACAAAAAAAAGGAAGGCAAAAACAAAGCACTTCACAAAAGTTAAGCAGAGAAAACTCTTATGAAAGGTAGATCAACAAGATCTCCTTTCAACAGTAAATCTAAAGGAGTGGTACGAGTATCTATCAAGGGAGTTTGAGAGTGTAGGCCAGCATTAGCAAGCCAATGTGCAGGTCTGTTACCTTCTCTATATGTATGAGAAAGTTGTATCCTAAGCTCCAGGCTCAAGGATTGTATGCCAGTAATCCAATAAATCAGATACCAAGTGAATCTATTTCAATAATTAATTGGTTTCAGCTGCATTTTTGGGCCATGAACACTGCCCAAAATATAGCTTGAGCTTCTGCTTTGGTCCTCAGCCCAGGCAGGAGACTGAAAGTAGAGTAAACATTCCCCACTGTCATTTTTGAATACCCTTCCAACCTCTGCATTAAGAGCAATGAAGCTTCCATCAGTGTTAACTTTGGTCCAAACCTTATGAGGGAAGCTCCAATGAACAAGAGCAAAATGGATTTTCCTTAAAAACTGGTGTTGGTTGTGTAAAGGATCTCAGGAAGTTTCCTGTGACAATACAATTTCTGTAGATAGCTGTAGCAATTGGTGGCAATGGCAGTGGCATCCAAATGAGATTAATATTTTTTTGACCTCGTGCTTGTGCTCAAAAGACCTATTCTTGCTCGCCACAAAATAGGTGGAAAATTCGAGCCAACTTGCGAGGGACCATTTATCGTTGAGAGAGTTTATACAGGAGGAACCTACCAGCTAGTGGACTTCCGGGGTGAAAGACCCATGTTACTGATAAATGGACTGTTGACCTCATTTTTGGTTGAGGTTTAGTTTTTCCTCTTTAGTAGCCTAAGGTCTAGCCATAGGACTTTTTTCTTGTGACTATTATTATAAACCTAGGTAGGAACCCTCACCATTAGAAATTCCAAACTCTTCTCTACTCAACTTGAAGTTCCACATGTTGGGGAACCCTCACCATTAGAAATTCTACCCTCTTCTTTACTCAACTTGAAGTTCCACATATTGCTCTCAACCTCTAAATATTTAGTAGGTGGGGTCACTGTGGGTAAAACTCAAGATGAGTCACCCTTAGGATTGCTGGACCTTAGGGTTGACCCAAGTGTTGGTCTGGAGCTAAGGCACTCACTACACTTATCTGCACCCACAATCACTCACAACCCTCAACTGTGGGGGAACTCAAGATGAGTCACCCTTAGGATTGCTGGACCTTAGGGTTGACCTTGGGTTTTGGTCTGGAGCTAAGGCACTCACTACACTAATCTGCACCCACAATCGCTCACAACCCTGAACTAAACTCAAGATGAGTCACCCTTAGGATTGTTGGACCTTAGGGTTGACCTTGGGTGTTGGGCTTGCTAAGGCATTCACTACACTCATCTACACTCACAATCACTCACAACCCTAAACTCAAATTTCCACTCAAATTTCTAACCGGCACTCACTACACTTATCTGCACCCACAATCACTCACAAACCTGAACTCAAATTTCTAGCCCAGATCCCTTGAGCTTTTGGGATACTCATGTAGATGGTCCCCTAAACCTACTAGCTCTAGGGTTATGGTTTAGCTAAGAGCACTATGTAGAGGACCCAAAATGGGGTTTTCTTTGGTTCATGGGTTATTAGTGTTGATTGGTACCTCAACTCTACCAAAATACTCATCTTGGCCTTTTACCCCTAAGACATCCCGTAATTACCGAAATACCCCTCTTTGACCCAAAATCCCAAACATTCTAAAAATTCCCAGAAAATCCCAATAAATCCCAAGCATTCATAATTTCATTTCGTTTAACTACCACAAGACCCAATTTGGCCAATTTGACTTCAACTACCACATGACCCACTTTGGCCAATTTGACCATCTTTAACCAAAATCCCCAAATTGCTCTTAAAGACCCAAATTTCCCCAAATCCAACTCAAATGTCCATAAATTTGATCTCAATTGAGTTAAAGACCCAAAATTCCCCAAATCCATCCCAAATGTCTATCAATTTGATCTTAATTGACCCAAACTCCAATCTTAAACTCAAATTATGATATGACCAAACTAAACCAAATCCAAGCCTAATTGGCCCATGATTTGAGCCCAATTTTGATTTGGGTCAAAACCCCAATTTTGACCATATGACCTAATCTCACCAAATTGAACCCATAGCCTAGTCAATTGGCCTCAATTAATGTTGAAAAATCTTTATAACATTCCTATACATCAAAATCAACCATCAATTGGCCTTGGTTTATTCTCAAATCCATTTGATTTTAGCCTAAATCCAAAATTCCCAAATTTAGCCCCAAATTGGCTAAGTCCCAAAATTTCACCCAATTGATTGCCTTAACCTCCAAATTGGCATTCAATTAATGTTGAAAAATCTTCATGATGTACCATTTAAAACAATCAATTTGGACTTAGCCCAAGGCTAACCCAAGCTAGACCCAAGCCTAGCCCAACATGACCAAATTGATTAAAGTTCAAAATTCCCTCAAATTGAGCCTTCAATTGAACTCAAAACCACTTCCATCCTTCACCAAAGTTGTTCCTTGTGATCATATACACCAAATAAAGCAATTAATTAGGCCAATTGACATGCCTAGCCTAGCCCAAACTCAAGCTTTTGTCATTTGCACTCACTTTGACCCTTTCACCAAAAATTGACTTAACCATCTCTAAGCCACCAAAATAATGATTTCACAACCACAAAAACCCTCGTAAAGACCAGGATAAACCATCCTAAAATCACCATGACAAGCTATGGACCAATGGATCCCCAAATTAAGGGATTTTACCCATTGTTGTATCCTAGCTTGAAATATCTCCAACATCATCACTTACCCTTGGGAGATAATCATCATTAGCCACCCCCTGACCTCCCTGAGCCAAGAAGTGACCAATGTCTGGCCGACCAGCCACCTTGGTGGCTGGTAAATGGATAAAACTATGTCCAAGACAAGTAATTTTCACCCAATTCAAACCCAAAGGCCAAATCAGCCCAGCTGCTCATTAGAGCTCCTCTGCCCTCTACATAAGCAACCAAATGCACCCCTCAATTGGCCTGACAGCCAGCCTAGGCCATTTTATTTAAACTCCCCCTCCATGGAAAAATGGGGAGAGCTTAAAATTCTTTGGGGAGGCTCTGTAAAACTTCTTCCAGAGCTTCCTGGAGACCACTTGAGCTTAACCAAACATTCCTTAACCACTCAAATACATTGCTTCAGTTCAATTTTGGAGCTCAATTTCAAGGCCAAAATAGGACATCCTCCAAACCTCCACCAAATTTAAATTAATTACACCCACACCATCCCAACATCAAGAGAAGAAGATCCCTTAGAAAAGCCCCATGAGCCGATCACCCTAAGGTGGACTTCGACCAAACCCCCAATTTGGGTCTAGGCATTTCACTACAACCAGAGGCTCCATCCCTAGGCTTCTGGCATCCACATAAAGCTTCTATAAGCATCCAATCGAGGCTACCCCTCTTGGACCAAGGTATTCAAAGTTAAACCTAAACTGAGACTCTTTTAATTATTCATGAATATACAGTCATATTAATGGTAGATCAACCGTATGGATGTGTTCTACTAGTCAATACGAGCATTTTAAAATAAAAATTCACTCAATTTCGTTGAGAATTGAGTGCGATATTAGCGTTTTAAAATGGATGGTTTTCAGGTCCAGTTCATGTGGGACTATGACTCGTGACCGTCTGATCGAGCACGTATTAATCGGATGGCCTTGATCGCGTCGGGCAGACCGCGGTTCAAGACGGGCCGGAATGAGCTGGCTGGCGGTGCCAATCACGCAGCGCCACGTGGCCAGTTCGACCCGTACGAGGTTGACATGGATAAGTAGGAAAATAGGGGCATTTTCTTATTTATTTATTCTCCAAAACGTCAAAAATACATAACTTTATGTAGAAAAATCACTAAAATAAAATAATTTTGAGTCATTTGAATTGAATTTCTAAGTCATTTGAATTGAATTTAATAAATTTTGAAGTGTTAGAGCCTTAGGGACAAATGTGTAATTTTGGAAATCTTTCCTTAACTAACATTTGGGCTTAAGGAGCCTTAGGGGCAAATGTGTAATTTTGGAAACATTGCCTTAATTAACATTTAGGCTTAAGTCAAGCTTATGGGCAAATGTGTAATTTTGGAAATTTTGCCTTAATTAACATTTAGGCTTAATTCAAGGAGGGGAAATGGGTAACCTCTGATCTTAATCAATTTATTTGATGCTTGAAACACAAAGGGGTTAATTGGTTGAAACCAATCTAACTTTCTTAATTAAGATTAATAAATTTCTAAAATTTGGAAGTTTATTAAAATTAAATGATCCTAAACTTAGGGGTAAAACANTTGGAAACCTTGCCTTAATTAACATTTAGGCTTAATTCAAAGGAGGGAAAATGGGTAACCTCTCATAAGGGGTTAATTGGTAGAAACCAATCTCACTTTCTTAATTAAGATTAATAAATTTCTAAAATTTGGAAATTTACTAAAATTAAATGATTCTAGACTTAGGGGTATAACTTTTAAAGTCAATGATTAATCAATTTAATACCCCTGTCTTGATTTTCAATTAAAATTCAAATCATGAATCATGACCACTTAAGAACTTAACCCTCTAATTAAGACACTCACCTAGGTCTTAAGGGCTTAGTGGTGACGTAGGCTAAATCAAAATTGACTAAAAAAAGGATTAGAGAAATAAAAAAAAAATCAAACATCCTTGAAACATCATTAAGCCCAATTAGGACTAAAATTTGGCTAAGTGTTCAAATTACAATAACTTGCCTCTTTAAGGGTCTTCACCCACATAATTTTCAAATTAAATGATAAATGATAATTACCCTTTTCTTAGGGATAAATGAGACATCGATGTTCACTGAGCATTAAGGATATTTACAGGATGGACCATTAAGCAAAATGTAAGTTGAAATGGACTCGAGGCTTTTCACTTGTTGGTGAGGGAGAGGCATGGACCTGTCTCCCCCTCTTAACGTGTTGGATACCTCAGAGGCCTATTAAACTTAATATTCCTTGCTTAAAGGAGTGNTTGGCCCTTTAAGGGTCTTCACCCACATAATTTTCAAATTAAATGATAAATGATAATTACCCCTTTCTTAGATATAATTGAGACATCGAAGTTCACTGAGCAATATTAAATGATAAATGATACCCCTTTCTTAGGGATAATTGAGACATCGATGTTCACTGAGTATTAAGGATATTTACAGCCTTTCTTAGGGATAATTGAGACATCAATGTTCACTGAGCATTAAGGATATTTAAAGGATGAGCCATTAAGCAAAATTTATAAGTTTAAATGGCTCGAGGCTTTTCACTAGTTGGTGAGGGAGAGGAAAGAACCTGTTTCCCTTCTTAACTTGTTGGATACCTCAGAGGCCTATTAAACTTAATATTCTTTGCTTAAAGGAATCATCCTTAAACTTTTAAGGACATAACAAAATACAACATAGAGTTCGGANCCTCACATGCATTTTAAGTTTCAGGTGGTGGAACGAGAAGACTCGCCAGGTATGCTTTCACATTTTATAGTAGCGTCTTTCTTCTTTCTTTTCCTTACATGTTTTATGCTTGCATTTACCTACATGCATGAAAACAACATAAACTTGCATGTTAACCATAATCAAAACCATACCCAAAATCACTACTAAAATCAACCAAGATAAAATGCACCGCCACAACATTCAAAATATAAAACAACTCATGATTTAATCACAAACATCATAGAAAACCAAAACTTCAACTAAACTAAGATGCCTCTATCGGATGATCGGGAATTCTTCGAAGGAGGTAACCTACGGTTGCTAACGAGGCTTCCCACAGTTTAAATGAAATTATAGAACTCATTAAGTTGGGTTTAATAAGTTCGTTTGGACTAAGTGAATCCAATAGAAAATGGTGATGTCGGAACGATGGCNTACGCTTTCACATTTTATAGTACCGTCTTTCTTCTGTCTTTTCCTTACATGTTTTATGTTTGCATTTACCTATATGCATGAAAACAACATAAACTTGCATGTTAACCATAATCATATCCATACCCAAAACCAGAACTAAAATTAACCAAGATAAAATGCACCGCCACAACATTCAAAATATAAAACAACTCAAGATTTAATCACAAATATCATACAAAACCAAAACTTCAACTAAACTAAGATGCCTCTATCGGATGATCGGGAATTTTTCGGAGGAGGTAACCTACGGTTGCTAACGAGGCTTCTCACGATTTAAATGAAATTATGGAACTCATTAAGTTGGGTTTAATAAGTTCATTTGGACTAAGTGAATCCAATAGAAAATAGTGATGCCGGAACGAGGGAACCGTAGGATCCTAACCGGTGTCGCTCTAATCAACTTTAATATGCCCTCATAAAATTTAAAGAACTTCAACCATAGGGCCACCTGATTTGATATTATAACTTGACACAATAGATAACTTAAAATGTCGCGGCAAGGAGCTTGGAGCTAGCATGGTGGGCAGCACGGCCATCTTCAACAGCAAAACTTGTCTTCCCCAGCACTTCAACCATAGGGTCACCTGATTTGACATTATAACTTGACACACTAGAAAACTCAAACTCGTTAACTTCAACCATAGGGCCACCTGATTTGATACAACCATAGTGCCACCTGATTTGACATCATAACTTGACACACTAGAAAACTCAAACTCGTCACAAAACTATAGGGCCACCTGATTTGACATTATAAATTGACACACTAGAAAACTCAAACTCGTCGCGGACCATAGGGCCACCTGATTTGACATTATAACTTGACACACTAGATAACTCAAACTCGTCACGGCAGGAGCTTGGAGCTAGCATGGTGGGCAGCACGACCATCTTCAACAACTGTCGCGGCAAGGAGCTTGGAGCTAGCATGGTGGGCAGCACGGCCATCTTCAACAGCAAAACTTGTCTTCCCCAGCACTTCAACCATAGGGTCACCTGATTTGACATTATAACTTGACACACTAGAAAACTCAAACTCGTTAACTTCAACCATAGGGCCACCTGATTTGATACAACCATAGTGCCACCTGATTTGACATCATAACTTGACACACTAGAAAACTCAAACTCGTCACAAAACTATAGGGCCACCTGATTTGACATTATAAATTGACACACTAGAAAACTCAAACTCGTCGCGGACCATAGGGCCACCTGATTTGACATTATAACTTGACACACTAGATAACTCAAACTCGTCACGGCGGAGCTTGGAGCTAGCATGGTGGGCAGCACGACCATCTTCAACAGCAAAACCTGTCTTCCCCTGCTAAACCAATCTTCGTTCCTTAGTGGAGCTTGGAGCTAGCATGGTGGGCAGCACGACCATCTTCAATAGCAAAACCTATCTTCCCCAGCTAAACCAATCTTCCTTCCTTAGATAAAACAACAAAGCCATAGGACTTCGAGGTCGCTTGCTTATGCAACGTAAATCCTCACCTTATCCTTAGGCCTTTGTATAGCCCTGCTATACAATATAAACCCTAACTCGTCTTAGGATTCCGAGGTTGTCGTTTGTGACGACCTAAATCCTCATATCTTCTAGGCTATTTGTGTGATCATTTCACACAAATGTAAGCCCTAACTAATAAAATTGGCAGGATGAAACACCTAAATATTTCTCCTCAAAGTTGAAGCCAAACATTAAGATAGCTTGGGAAGTCACCGAGGTTCTCCTCTGGAGCATGATATCCTCTAGTTCCTCGTTCCTTTGGATTCTAATATAAAATGTTCCAAATTTGAACAAATCCCCTTTCACACCTCTATGTCCGATTTCGTTGAAGAGTCTTACCCTTTGAAACTCCTTGAAGATAATATTTCCTGATTTTTATCGAGAGTCTTCTTAGGTGAATATAAAATGTTCCAAATTTGAACCAATCCCCTTTCACACCTCTACGTTCGATTTTGTTGAAGAGTCCTACTCTTTGAAACTCCTTGAAGATAATATTTCCTGATTTTTATCGAGAGTCTTCTTAGGTGACTTTAGATTGAACCAATCCCCTTTCACACCTCTACGTCCGATCTCATTGAAAAGTCCTACCCTTTGAAATTTTTATTCTACAATAAAAATGTTCCAAATTTGAACTAGTCCCCTTTCACACATCTACGTCCGATTTCGTTGAAGAGTCCTACCCTTTGAAATTCTCTTTCACACCTCTACATCTGATCTCATTGAAAAGTCCTCCCCTTTGAAACTCCTTGAAGATAATATTCACACCTCTACGTCTGATTTCGTTAAAGAGTCCTACCCTTTGAAATTCCTTGAAGATAATCTTTCCACCTCTACGTCCGATTTTGTTGAAGAGTCTTACCCTTTGAAATTCCTTGAAGATAATATTTCTACTCTACGTCCGATTTCGTTGAAGAGTCCTACCCTTTGAAATTCCTTGAAGATAATATTTCTCATTTTATCGAGAGTTTTCTTAGGTGACTTTGGTCATTTAAGATGTAATTAACTATAGGGGCTTACCCAGAGTCTTCTTAAGTGACTTTAGTCATTTAAGATGTAATTAACTATAGGGGCTTGCCCTTATTAGAAGCATGTCCGAACCCATATATAAACCCTATTTAATCTTTTATATTAAATAGGGGAACTTGTCGGCAAATATAAAGATTTCGATAAACCCTATTTAATCCTTTATATTAAATAGGGGAACTTGTCAGCAAATACAAAGGTTTCATAAACCCTATTTAATCCTTTATATTAAATAGGGGAACTTGTCGGCAAATACAAAGGTTTCATAACCCTATTTAATCCTTTATATTAAATAGGGGAACTTGTCGGCAAATACAAAGGTTTCGCAGATTTAATCCTTTATATTAAATAGGGGAACTTGTCGGCAAATATAAAGGTTTTAAATCCTATTTAATCTTTTATATTAAATAGGGGAACTTGTCGGCAAATACAAAGGTTTCAATAAACCCTATTTAATCCTTTATATTAAATAGGGGAACTTGTCGGCAAATACAAAGATTTCAGAGACCAAACGAACGTCATACTTTCCTTAGTTTATTTTGATCGAGCCTCATCCTCAAGTCTTGCGTTTATCCTTCGGGATAGATACAGGATTTGAGGTAAAGTGCTCTTTCATTTTAAACTATGAAAAATATGGAGTCAGTTTGATTTCATACTTCAATGTCCTTCCAAAGCGGGCGAAGGGATTTCGATTCCGACAGCTTCTTGCGGGCAACCCCACAAACCAACCTGAAATAACGCCGACAATATGGTAGAAAATGTGTCAATCTGTCATTATACAAATTTTATCCTAACGAGAGATATGATGCAAGATTTATATAACTTTCTGACGGATGAAGATGATAATTGGGAAATCGGAGATGAGGGGTACGTTAGTTTCTTTGCTTCACTGCTTAATCTAATCTTAAATCAATGGCATTTCATCATATCTACAAAATTACTCCCTAGCATAAAGATTGGTAGAGTTACAAAAGAAAGTGTCATTTTAAACTATTGCATTCAAATGAAAAATTCCATTGATGTGGGATCGATTATTTTGCAAATCTATTATAAATATTATTATCAATGGGCCTATATATGGACTGAGGCATCCTTCCATAATTTTCATAATTTGCATTCAATCTTAAGTGTCATGAATGTTTGGAGAAAGTACTATTACTTTGGGAGCCCATGATTTCTATTGATGAAAATTATATTGGGAATGAAAATGAAGCATTAGATGTTATCTTGGATCATGTATGACATGCTTCAACACCATTAATGCCACAAACAGTTGAAAGTTCAATATCTTTGGAGAAGAAAATGAAGCAAATAGAAAAAGAACTTCAAAGCATTATGAATGCAATAGAAATTCT
The DNA here is from genome assembly GCA_002079205.1 of Phalaenopsis hybrid cultivar. Lineage (NCBI taxonomy): Eukaryota > Viridiplantae > Streptophyta > Magnoliopsida > Asparagales > Orchidaceae > Phalaenopsis > Phalaenopsis hybrid cultivar. The sequence goes on along the minus strand of JXCR01104995.1, from coordinate 255,929 downwards.
TAACTACCTTCTTGATCACCTAGATTTGAGGATGAAGGCGAACTGTGATTATACTAGAACAATTAAAGCGGGATTGGTGCAGATGTTCAAGAAAAATGGATGGGTCAATGAAAATTTGACTGATCAATTCCCATACCGACCATTCTACAATTTGTATGTCCATTACCAGTCTATGGGAGACATTGGAGGAGGAAAAAGTACTGAAGATGAAGCAAAATAATTGAAGAAGTTGAAATCTCTACTATTTTAAATTAATTATATTTTTAATGTAATTGTGTGGATTTGATTTACTTTAATTTACTTTACTTTGATTTAGAACTCTATTAACTTTTATTTTGTGCACAGTTTTGTGTCAGCGTTCTAGTGTTGTGGATTGATTTCGACGTGAATTATAATTTAGTTTGCTTTAAGGATGTGAAAGGTGTGATTAGAAAAATGTATTTGTAAAAAGTGTATTTTCATATATAAAAGTTAGTTTAGTGTTTTTTGTTAAAATACTTATTTGTGAATTATTTTAAGATGAAAATTAGTATTCAAAAAGACTAGATAGACTTTGGTGTGAATTGAAAGAAAGTTAAAAATTGCTAAAATAAAAAAAGTGAATTTTTGGACACTGGCATCGACGGTGCCGACAGCACCCTCCACCCGAAAATCCACAAAGCCCTTAAAATTTGCAATTTGTACAATAAAAAAACCATTTTTACCTTTTTGGTCACCTTCATCCTCTGGCTTTTGCACATAGGGCTTACTATTGCATGGATTTGAGGTGATTTTAAGGCAAAAGAAGTTCATTTTATCTTCTCTAGGAAAGAGCTACACTTTGAACTTAAAATTTTTTATTTTCACCAAGGATTTATCTTACAATGCCGAGATCTGAAATTTTGAATTTTTCTTAGAAGATTTTGAAAAAATCATTTGGTGAAAAACTCCTACTTCATAGGTTTAAGTTTAAAACGTTCCACATTGTGATTTTTGAAATTTTTGAGAATTTATTTGGATTTTATCAAATTTTCTTAGGTTACCATGACACCGAGAATGATCAAGGGAAAGAGAAAATTGAATTTTGATGATCAAAATTTTGTCAACTACAAGACTAACATTTGTTTCAATAGTCTACTTGCAACTACAAAAGTAATTCCTGATCGAGGATTTAAAAATCTGGGTAGAGAAGTCGAAAGATTAATCAATGCTCGGTAGTGGGAGAAATTTTGTTACTTTACTACCAAGGCTATTATTGGTGTAGTGATGGAGTTATATGCCAATTTTAAGGGAACTTCTGAAGACTACGTGTGTGTTCATGGGAAAATGGTAGAATTTACACCAAGGACAATTAATGAATTTTATCTGTTAGAGGATGTATATAGCTGCCAGTTCAAATCATTTTCTGCTACAAATGAGGCCTTAGATGAGGTTATTTCTTTTCTTACTGATGGAAGAGGATCTTGGAAGGTGAAGAATGATGTTAAGGTAAACTTTCCTCTTTCTATGTTAAGTTTAGTATCTAAGGCCTGACGCTACTTTATTTTTGGTTGAATGATACCAACAAATCATCATAGTGAGGTTACAAAGGATAGATCCATCTTGAACTCTGTATCCAACATATGAGAAGGATTGATGTAAGCTCTATTGTTTATAGAAACACTCATTCTATTGCTTTGGGAGAGACTACTGGTGGTTTAGCACACCCTACCCATATCTTCACACTGTGTGAAAAGGCAGGAGTTGATTTTAGAATGAATGAGGAGAGGATTGAACCTCTAAAACCTATTGGGCTTACCAATATTAAGACTTATGAACCTCATGTTGCATGGAGATTTGGAAGTAAGAGTAGGGACATTCCTTCTACTTCAAGTACCCCTACTTCTAGTACCCATACTCTCTAGGAACCTATGGAGCAGATGATGATCCAACTGAGAGATATATTGATAATGGAAAGTAGAAAGGAAAATATAGAGGTCAGAAATGCACACAATGATGATTTGACAAGGCAGAAATTTGAATATGATGCTGCTTATGATGATGTGATGGTCAGATACATGAGGGCTGACCACTCAATTCAGTTTCCTACTAACCCTGTTTTTACCCCGCATCAACAACAAAATTTGGATGTGGAAGAAAAAGAAGATGATGATTGGTGATGTTTTAGTGTGATTTTTGTTTAGTTTATGTTTGGTTGTACTTTATTTTTGTGATTGTTTGTTTTTAGAGTGTGTAACTTTGCTTTATTTTAATATTATATTGTATTGTGAAAAATAGGAATGTGAAACTATTTTTACATTGGAAATCATTTTAGTATTGTTGTTAGTTTTTAATACTTTATTGAATGTATTTGTAGTTAACTCTTTCTTGACAAATTTTTATATGTATTATGTGTTATTTAATGTTTTAAGTCTTGTAGCTTTTCATATTAGCACTTTTAATATTTCAGAGTTAAGCTTCAATATCAAAACCTTTAACAGGTAAGTCTTTTCTTTATGTATTAAATGTTTTCTTTCATGCTTTATTTTTTTTCAGTTTTTCATGCTAAATCTCTTAAAAATTTAAGTTTAGGGAGGAAGAAAAATTCTTTTTTAAAGAAAAGAAACTTAATTTTATTTGTCCTCAATTAGCTATTTTTTCAAAATTTTTAAAATTTAACATGACCATTGGTACATATTTGTGTTTCTAAATATATAGTAAACTTAAGTAAAAAATTTTCAATAATAAAGGTTAATTTTAGAGATTAAGATATTTGGTATTAGAGAATAAGATTAAGTTTTTCTATAGTAAGTAAGGGAATTTATATTTTTAAAATATTAAAAATCTTAGAGATTCATGTAAGAAGAAAAGAATAAAACTTTATGAAAATTCATTAAAGCTAATATAAATTTATAAAGTGAAGGAATGTGAAAAGTTTTAAACTTTAAGAAAAAAGATAGTGATGTTCAAATTCATTAAAGGCTATCCAGATATAGTAGACATCACATAAAAAAAAGAGAAAAGAAAAGAAAAAGGATAGAAAATGATCCTGAAAAGAAAAGGAAAAAAAGAAAGAAAAGAAAAAAAACGTGAGGAGAAGCTTAAGGAGATGCCTAATTAAAATTTGGCTTCACTTGAAACAACTTAAAGAAGAAGGCTTGCCTATATTTTTTAAACTTATATTTCAGTATTAGCATATTTACTAGTAAATTTTAATTAAGTACTTTTTCATATGGATATTCTAAGTGGTTTTAATATGAGTAATTTGCAATTTTCCTTGAAAAGAGTAGAGAATGAGAAATCTTAGACTTGACTGCTAGATATTCTTATACCTATAGTATTAACTGGATTTATTTTACATTTTTCTTAAGTTATGTTATTGTCTATATGCTGACCTCATTTTTGGTTGAGGTTTAGTTTTCTCCTCTTAATAGCCTAGGGTCTAGCCATAGGACTTTTCCTGTTGACTATTCCTAGAAAACTAGACATAGAACCCTCACCACTTAAATAATATTAGTATTGTTGACCTCAATTTTGGTTGAGGTTTAGTTTCTCCTCTTTAATAGCCTAGACTGACAAAATGAGTGATGCCCTCATTTTTGGTTGAGGTTTAGTTTTTCCTCTTTAATAGCCTAGGTTCTAGCCATATGACTTTTCCTGTTGACTATTCCTAGAAAACTAGACATGGAACCCTCACCACTATAAATTCCAAACTCTTGTCCACTCAACTTGAAGTTCTACATATTGCTCTCAACCTCTAAATACTTAGTAGGTGGGGTCACTGTGGGGGAAACTCAAGATGAGTCACCCTTAAGATTGCTGGACCTTAGAGTTGACCTTAGGTGTTGTCTAGAGCTAAGGTACTCAATACACTTATTTGCACCCACAATCACTCACAGCCTTGAACTCAAATTTCTAGCCTAGATCCCTTGATCTTTTATGATACTAATGTAGATGGTCCCCTAAACTTACTAGCCCTAGGGCTATGGTTTAGCTAAGACCACTATGTAGAGGACCCAAAATAAGGTTTCCATTGGTCCATGGCTTGTTGGTGATGATTGGTACCTCAACTCTACCAAAATACTCATCTTGGCCTTTTACCCCTAAAACACTACAAATTCTTAAAATACCCCTCCATAGCTCAAAATAAAAAAAAAATCCAAAAATTCCCAGGAAATCCAAATAAATCAAAAATATTCCCAATTTCATTTCTCTCAACTACTACATGACCCAATTTGGAAAATTTGACCATCTTTAACAAAAATCCCGAAATTGCCCTTTAAAGACCCAAATTTCCCCAAATCCAACTCAAGTGTCCATCAATTTGATCTCAATTGTCTCCAATTCCAATCCTAAACTCAAATTCACTTTTCATATGACCAAACCAACCAAAATCCAAGCCTAATTGGCTCATTATTTGAGCTCAATTTTGATTTAGGTCAAAACCCTAATTTTGGCCCATATGACCTAATCTCACCAAATTGAACCCATAGCCTAGTTAATTGGCCTCAATTAATGTTGTAAAATCTTTATCTCTCACCAAATTGAACCCATAGCCTAGTTAATTGGCCTCAATTAATGTTGCAAAATCTTTATGAAATTCATATACATCAAAATCAACCATCAATTGACCTTGGGGAAGCCTCAAATCCATTTGATTATGGACTAAGTCCAAAATTTCCAAATTTAGCCCCGAATTGGCTAAGTCCTCAAATTTCACCCAATTGATTGCCTTAACCTCCAAATTGCATCCAATTCATCTTGAAAACTATTCACGAGGTTCCTATTGACCATTTATAAAAAACAATTTGGACTTAGCCCAAGGCTAACCCAACCTAGACCCAAGCCTAGCCCAACATGACCAAATTGATTAAAGTTCAAAATTCCCTCAAATTGACCCTCCAATTGAGCTCAAAACCACTTCCATCCTTCACCAAAGTTGTTCTTTATGATCATATAAACAAAAGGTAACAATTATTTGGGCCAATTGACATGGCTAACATAGCCCAAACACAAGTTTTGGTCATTTGCACCCACTTGGACCCATGCACTAAATGTGACCTAACCACCATAAAGCCACCAAATTAACTCCACCGCAGCCATTAGTTGGACTTATTGACCAGTACAAACACCATAAAATCACCTAAATCAAGCCATGGACAAAAGATCCCCAAAATTAAGGGATCTTATTTCCAAAAATGCACATGCTTAAGATATCTTTGTCAAATCCAAGCACATTTGCATTAAATTGTTGTGATAGATTTCTCTGGGTTCCCTGAGCTCCTAGCCACCTCTTCCTGGCCGGTCGGCTAGCCTAGTGGTTGGAAAAGTCCAAAACCAAGAGCCGCTCCCATGGCACCTCACCCAAATGAAACCTAGAGGCCAACTCATCCAAATCAAACTATGGAGCTCCTCTGCCCTCCACCTAAGCACCACATTACACCTTCTAATTGGCCACGACAGCCACCATAGCCCCATTTTTATAAAATGCCACCTCCATGGCCTTTAAACAAGGTGCTGAAATTTCCTTAGAGAGGCATCTCCAAACTTCACATGGAGAGCATGAAGAAGGAAATTTTGAAGGATGTCAAGTCCGCGAGACAGACTCAAAAGTCGACTAGAGTGCCACCTACTTGCATCTTTGTTTGGTTCAGTTTAGGGAACAAAGTTGATACCGCAATAATTACTAATGATTATACCACTACGAGGACCGCAAGCTGTCGTCCGGTTAAGTCGAACCCGTGTCCGAAAATCTTACCCGTCACCCATTATAGAGATATTCCTACAATCCCAAAGGCAAAGACAAGACGATTACCTGACACTGTAGCCGGTCTACACCATGAGGGGCATACTTTCCCTTGACATACCGATGTTTCTACTAAGGCACTCCGTCTTGAGACATCAATACTGAAAAAGAAAAAGGTATGGGTACCCAAGCTCGCTACACCGATACAGTCCGGTAAGCCCACGGGACAAGGATAAGAAAGAAAACTAGGGTATGAAATATCTGATATTGTCGCAATAAAAAGCTAGTGAGATGAAAGAACAAGCAGAGGATGTTCATTAGGGTCCTACAGATCTTAAAACGATCAAAGAATAAATAATTGAAGAGAGTTGAGAAATCAGGAACAAGATTTCTCAGTTAGCTCGAGAACACGGAGTTTCCATCGATAGGGACGATGAAAATTTTGATTACAATGATTACTTAGAGGAAGATTTCATGGATGTCCATGTGATCGAAACTAGAGCCACAACATCTGCGCGCGAGGCTCAACCTCACATCAAAGAGAAAGCCATAGAGGAACTACATAGGGTTGTCCTCCTGAAGGATGAGCAAGTTAGTCTACTGGAGAAAAGAATAGAAGAGATGACCACAATATTGACTGCTATGGCAACTATTCAGGGGCAATCACAAGCGCCACAATTGGCTTTCCCAGAGATCAGTCGGCTAGAGATCATACACATCACAGATGAAAGAAACACCTCATGCTCAGCACTAATATATTGACTCCAATCCTTTATAAATACCTGAAATTTCATAACTCAAAATTCACTCTCTGATACACAACGAGAGTCCCTACTCTTTGATTTCAATCAAACGATCATCTGCTAGTTTCCTAGTGCAAGCAAATCACACACAACTCTACACTTACTTCTGGGTCTGTTGACTTAGGAGTTTGTGCTAGTTTTTGTTGATCTCGTCAGGTCAACGACAAAACGCGCGGTGTGCTTGCCCAACACACCACACCTATTGGGGGTCCATTTGTTGACCTCACTTTTGGTTAAGGTTTATTTTTTCCTCTTTAGTAGCCTAAGGTCTAGCCATAGGACTTTCTTATTTACTATTCTTAGAAAACTAGACATGGAACCCTCATCATTAGATATTCTACACTTTTCTTTACTCAACTTGAAGTTCCACATATTGGTCCTAACCTCTAGCACTTAGTAGGTGGGGTCACTGTGGGGGAACTCAAGATGAGTTACCCTTACGACTGCTGGACCTTAGGGTTGACCTTGGGTGTTGGTCTAGGGCTAAGGCACTCACTTGTAATCATTTACACTCACAATCATTCACTATTCTAAACCCAGAATTTCTAAGCTCTGGTCCCTTGATACTTTTGGGAGACTCATGTAGGTGGTCCTCTATACCCAATAGCCTTAGGCTAGTGTTTGGTTAAGACCACTACCTAGAGGACCCAAATCAGGTTTCCATTAGTCCATGGCTTATTAATGGTGGTTGGCACTCCAACTCTACCAAGAAACCCAACCTCGCCTTTTGCCCCTAAATTCCCCCGAATTACCTAGATATCCTTAGGGCACGAAATTTGGCCAAAATTTCCAAATTTATGCAAAATACCCAACTTGATTCAAAAATCATTTTAAACACCTTGAAAACACCCAAAACTACCCAAAATCACCAATATTGGCCAAATTACCAGAATACCCCTCCTCACTCCAAAAATTCCAAAAATTCTAAAAAACCACCAAATATTCCCATAAACTCCCAAATATTGCCAATTTCATCTTTTTCAACTATCACATGACCTAATTTGGCCAGTTTGACCATCTTTGACAAAATCTCCCAAATTTCCCTTAAAGGCCCATATTTTCGACAAATTACCTCAAATGTCTATTCAATTGGTCTAAATTTCCCCCAACTTCAATTCTAAACTCAAATTCACTCTTTATATGACCACTTTAGACCAAATCCTAGCTCAATTGATCCATGATTTGAACCCAATTTTGAGCAAAACTAAAAACCCAATTTTGGCTAGCCTACTCAATTGGCCACAATTTGTGTTGAAAATTCTTCATAACATCCCCATACATCAAAATTGACCTTAAATTGGGCCTTGGTGAGACCTCAATTTCATTTGATTTCAACCTAAGTCCAAAAGCCCAAAATTTGCCCCAAATTGGCCATGTGTCAAAATCTCACTAAATTGATGGCCTTAGCCCAAAAATTTCTACTTCATCCCTTCATAAAAAATCTTCACAACTTCTCCCTTGATCATTTGAACCATTAAATTTTGACTTATCCCAAGGCTAGCCAAACCTAGACCCAGGTCTAGCTCGAGATGCCCAAATTGACGGAATTTCAAAAACCCCTCAAATTGACCTCCCAATTGAACTCAAAATCACTTCAACCCTTCACAAAAAATCTGTATAACAATCATCAACACAATGTTGATAAATCAATTGGGTCAATTGACAAGTCTAGCCTAGCCCAAACCCAAGCTTTGATCACTTGAACCCGCATTGAACCCATGCATTTAATATGACCAAACCACCTTAAAACTATCTAATTAACTCCACCTCAGCCATTGGTTAGACTTTAAGACTGAGCCAAAACCTATCTAATCACCTAAACTAAGCCATGAACAAAAGGTCCCCTAAATTAAAGGATTTCATGCCATATTTGCTAATTCTTAGGATATTTTTGCCAAAACAAAGCGTAAACACATTAAGTTGCTTTGACAGATTCCCGTGGATGCCTTAAGAACCTAGCCACCTCCCTCTGCCATGGACAGTTAGCCTAGTCTCCGGAGAAGCCAAAAATGAGGGCCACCCCTGTTGAATTTCACCCAAATGAAACCTAGAGGCCAGCTCAGCCAAATCAAATTGTAGACCTCCTCTGCCCTCCACCTAAGCACCACAATGCACCCAAACATTTGCCCTGACAGCCACCCCATGGCCATTTTTATATAAACTCACCTCCACAGCCATGGGAGAGGTGCTAAAAATTTTTCAGAGAGGGCTTCCCAAATCACTCACAGAGCTTCTTTGAGATCTCCACAGCCCATTCCAATCACTCCATTGCCTTGATTCCCCCTATGTAACCTTAAATTTGAGCTTGAAAATTAGGGAAGAAACAAGACATACCTAAAAACTCCACCAAACTTCAATTTCTTGTGCCCACACATTCACAATAGCAAGAGAAGGTAAAGCCCCATCAAATTACCCTCTAAAATAGCCTCTACAGTTTCTCTAGACCAACACCCAAAATTGTTCTTGATTAAAATCATACCTAGGCCTTATACTAAGACTAGAGACTCAATGTCTAGCCTCCTTGGATCCCAAAGAATGTGCCAAGAACCTCTGATTGAAGCTTCACTGCTTAGAACTAAGGTATTAAATTTCTCTTATTCCCGAGTCTATTTGAACTCTGCATTTGATTTGAGTATATTTCATGGCATCATAACCATATGGATATGTTCCTCTAATCTAGACAAGCATTTAAAAAAAAATTCTAATTTGGATAAGAAAAGAGAGAGATCTTAAGGCTAGAATATGGACGATTCTCGAGCTGGGCTATCAAGGACGATGACGGAGCGCCGTTCGATCGTGCGTGTATCAGATGGATGGTGGAGATCAAGCCGAACAGCACCTCAGAACATAAACTGCGGGCGAATTCAGTGCTGAGGTGGATGGCAACATCAAATGGGAGCGCGCCGCGTGGAGCTTCGTAGCCACTGTAGGTTGAGGTGGTGCCCCACATTTAAATAGATAAATAGGAATTTAATTAATTCAAAAAATGATCTCTAAATTCAAAAATTGATATCTTGGTGTAGAAAAATCACAAAAACAATGTAAAAATACCATCTTGCTCAGTAAATAGAGGAGAACAATGTGAAAATAATTTTAAGTCCATGTGATGAATATTTTATTTTTAATTAATTAAACACTGATTTGGTTGTTTTGATTCTCCATGCATGTAGTAATATCACAATGGTTTGAAATTTTAGCATGTTGTGGCCTCTATCTTAGGGAACATTCTCAATTTTTCCAAAGTCAGAGGAAGTATCTAGACATAGAATCATATTTTTCAAGTTTATATGTATTATTTGCTTAAATTAATCATGGAAATTAGCATGCTGCTTAGAAAAATCCAAGAAAATTTTGGAAGGTTTATGATGACTAGAGAGCCTTTAGGAAAATTTCTCATGAGCCCAGTCATTCAAAATACACCTAATCTTTACAAACCCTAAATCACTAAAATAATTAATTTTTAAAAATGTAAACAACAAAATGATTTGATTTTTTATCTCCACTACTGTTTAGGATCCTGAGAACTCACCATAAAAATTCCAAAGCTTTTTGAGTTCATCTGGAAACTTAAGTTGATTTTTAAAGATAAAAAACATTTTTGGCACTTAAATGATTTTGAAGAATAAAAATATAACTTAGTTTTATTTAAAATATTCTAATGATTTTTAAAAATAAAATTTATAAAAACTTAGTTTTTTGAGTTCTCTCTGATGAGGGGTATTTTCTAAAAATAAAATGATATTTAAAATAAATACTTGATTTTTAGCCTATTTTAAATATTTAAATAATTAAAAATTCCTACAAATCACAAAAAAGTAAAACTCATGGAAATGTTCTAAATTGCTTCCTAAATACTTGGGAATAATTAGAATATTTTTCCTGATTTTCTAAATAAAGAAATTGAATTTCAAAGCTAAAAAATAATTTTTACAGGCTGAAAATGAGTTTTCACCAAGAATAATTCCAATAAAACAAATAAAATTCAAAAAAATATAAAATCTTCTTCTTTGAGTTCTCTAACCTTAGGATGACTTTTCAAAAATATGAAACTTAGTTTTCCGCATTTAAAATATTTTATAATTAATAAATACCCCAAAACTTAAAATAATTCTTAAAATTCAAATAACATTAAAAAAATCATGAAACTTGGTCCAAAGGTTTCTCTACTCTTAATCTACCTCCAGTAAACATTTGAAAGGATTAAGGTTTACCTTGGTCAAGTTAGGAATTTTCTTTGAAAAATCCTATTTTTGCATCACAATAATTATATGAATTAAATTAAAATTTTGAAAAATCATATTTTCTCCTCTGATGTCTTAATTGACCCATGAATAAGGTAGGATAAAAATTTCAAGTTCATTTGAATTAAATTTGACAAATTATGAAGTGTTAGAACCTTAGAGTAAATATGTAATTTTGGAAATTTAGCCTTAATTAACATTTATGCTTAATTCAAAGAGGGAAATGGGCAACCTCTTATATTAATTTGGATGTTTGAAACTTAAGGGGTTAACTGGTAGAAACCAACCTTACTTTCTTAATTGAAAAGATAAGTTAATAAATTTCTAAATTATTAAAATTTGGAAGTTTATTAAAATAAAATGAACCCAGGGCTTATGGGCATGACTTTTGAAGCCAATAATTAATCAATTTAATACCCCTATTTTGATTTTCAAATAAAATTCAAATCATGAATTATGAGCACCTAAAGCTTAATCTTTTCAAAATTAATTAAAACACTCACTTAGGTCTTAAGGGCTTAGTAGTGACTTAGGCTAAATCAAGGCAGATTAAAGGAGGATTAGAAAAACAAACTCAATTAAATTTAAAAAATCTTTCAAACACTACAAGCCCAAGTCAAAATTTGGTGAAGTGTTCCAATAACACTAACTTGCTTCTTTAAGGGTCTTCACCCAAATAATCTTCAAAATTAAATTACAGATAATAATTACCCTATTCTTAGAGATGATTGATACATCAATGTTCATTGAGCATTAGGGTGTTTATAGGTTGAATTATTAAGCAACATAATAAGTTTTAAAGAACTTGGGATTTTCCACCAGGCAGCGAGAGTGTTGCACGGACCTGCTTCATTCTCTAGATCTGTTGGATACCTTGGAGATCTACTAAACTTAATATGTTTTGCTTGACAAAATCACCCTTAATTAAACTCCTAAGGACCCACCAAGATATGACCTAGGGTTAGGTAGGTCACCAAAACTTTACTTCATATTTTCATATAAACTGCCTTAACATGCCTTTTGAGTTTCAGGTGGTGGAACGAGAAGACTCGCCAGGTACGTTTCTATAATTTTCAACGTTGTCTTTCTTATACTTTCATACTGTAATTTTATACCTGCAAACTTGCATGCTAAAGAACAATGTCACCCTGCATGAAAACTAAAATTATTAGGATAGCCACAAAAGAAAAACCAAAACCAAAACCAAAACTAAAATCAACCAAGATAAAATTCACTGCCACAACATTCAAAATATAAAACAACTCAAAATTTAATCAAAAACATCACACAATAGTACAACTTCAACTAAATTAAGAAGTCTCTATCGGATGATCGGGAATCCCACGAAGGAGGTAACCTACAATTAATAATGAGGCTTCCCATGGTTTAAATGAAATTATGGAACTCATTAAGTTGAGTTTAGTAAGTTCATTTGAACTATGCGAATCCAATAGAAAATAGTGGTTCTGGAACAAGGAAACTGTAGGATGCTAACGGGTGTTGCTTCAATCAACTTTAACATACCCCCATAAAATTTAAAGAACTTCAACCATATGTCGCTCTAATCAACTTTAATATGCCCCCATAAAATTTAAAGAACTTCACCCATAGGGCCACTTGATTTAGCACCCTAGAAAACTCAAACTCGTCACGGCAAGGAGCTTGGAGCTAGCATGGTGGGCAGCACGACCATCTTCAACAACAGAACCTGTCTTCCCCATCTAAACAAATCTTACTTCCTTAGATATAAACAACAGAGCCATAGGACTTTGAGGTTGTTTGCTTATGCAACATAAATCCTCACCATATCTTTAGGCCTTTGTACAACCCTGCTATACAATATAAGCCTTAACTCGTCTTAGGTTTCCGAGGTTGTCATCCGTCACGACCTAAACCCTCACATCTTCCAAGCCAATTGTGTGATCGTATCACACAAATGTAAGCCCTAATTAATAAAATTGGTAGAATGAAACACCTAAATATTTCCCCTTAAAACCGAAGCCAAATATTAGGTTATTTTGGGAAGTCACCGGGGTTCTCATCTGGATCCATGACATCCCCTATTTCTTCCTTCTTTTGGACTCTACAACTAAATGTTCCAAATTTGAACCAATCCCCTTTCACACCTCTTCATCTGATTTCATTTGAAAATTCCTACACTTTGAAACTCCTTTAAGATACTATTTATTGATTTTTATCGAGAGTCTTCTTAGGGGACTTTAGTCTTTTATGATGTAATTAACTATAGGGGAATGCCCTTATAAGAAGCATGTCCAAACTCAGCTTAATAAAAGCCCTATTTAATTCTTTATATTAAATAGGGGAACTTTTCAGCAAATATATAGGTTTTGCAAACCAAACTGATGTCATATATTTCTTAGTCTATTTGATCGAGCCTAATCCTCAAGTCCTGTGTTTATCCTTCGGGATGGATACAATATTTGAGGTAAAACACTCTTTCATTTAAACTATGAAAAATATAGGGTCAGTTTAATTTCATATTTTTCTAAAATTAAATATATATGTAAATTAAAATGTCATTTCAAAGCGGGTGATGAGATTTCGATTCTGATGACCAACAACTTCTTACGGGCAACTCCAACCAAAAATAGTGCCGACATGTACGTTGATGATATTCCTTTTTAGGAGGAACTAGGATTGTTGGAGACCTATCCGCTTCTGTGAGGGAGTAGGTTCCATCCCTTAATGGACACAAATGGGTATGGAAATATTTAGAAGATTACTGCTACTTTACCGTCAGCTCATGGACATGGTTGAAAGATAAAGAAGCCCCCCTCCTTTCACTCGAGTCAGTACAATATTCCAGAGACTAGCAACAAAGGAGGGTTGTTCAATCAGTAAGTTAATTAAACGAGTGGGATGTGCAGTAGCCCCTTACATGAAGAGAGAAATTCTAAGAGATGTCAGATCAACTAGACAACTTTAAAGATCAACTAAAACTTTTCTTGCTTGCATTCCCGCAGGTTCCTATTAGGAAGTAGAGTTGATACTACCATCGTCACCACAAATTCTACTATCACTGCTCCAAGACTTGTAGGTCATTGACCGGTTAAGTCACGTCTGGGTCTGAGAATTCTACCAGTTACTAGTCATAAGGATGTTTCTATTGTTCCAAAGGAAAAGATGAAGAAGTTACCTGATACTGTATCTGGTATCCCCTTGGGGAGCATTCCTTTCTCTGACATGCCGATGCCTCTATTGAGACACCCCATCTCAAGACATCACCATCTAAGAAAAAGGTATGAGTACCTAAGGTTTTCGTACCAATTTGGTTCAGTGAGCCTGTATGGCAGGATCGTGGAATGAAGCAAGGGCCTGAAGTATCCGCATCGTCATAGCTATTTGTATCAATTTGGATAAAGAAGTGGAGGATGTTCAACATAGTCCCCTAGATCTCAAGATGATACAAGAATTAATAATTAAAGAAAAGGTTAAGATGCTCAAGGTTGAGATTTCTAAGTTAGCTTGAGAACATGGAGTTTCCATTGATGATGATGATGAAAATTTTGACTTTAAAGACTATCTCGATGAAAAACTCATGGATATTCATGTCATCAAAACTAGGTTGCAGCATCTACGCTTGACGCCCAATTGCTTGTTGAAGGGAACACCATAGATGATCTGCGTAGTGTTGTCCTACTAAGGGAAGAGCAAATCAACCAAATGGAAAAAAGAATGGAAGAGATTGCCACTACCATAGCTGTCGTGGCTATAGTTAATGGACAGTGTCAACCACAACCGCTAGCTTCTTCAGAAGTCAACCAGCCAGAAATTATACATATCACCGATGAAAGGAAAGGAGTTGCCTCGGCTAACAGGGATGATCAACAAAAGAAGGATTCTGACCAAAGCGTCATATCAGGAAAGAATTTTAATCAAATGGTCGAACAAGTTCGGGTGTCTTTAGCCCAATCTAAGGGTGGAAGATTGATTTTAAAAGGTAGACCCTACCTGGAGGATTTCGATGTCATACCCTTCCATAATTGTTTTATGTCACTCAACTGTATGATATTGATGAGACTGGAAATTCCATAAAGCAAATAATGCATTTACGAGCCATTTGTGGCAATATTGAAGGTAATGAAGCGTTGCTTTTCCATCAACTTGTTAGCAACTTATCAGGGATAGCATTTAATTGGTATATCGAGTTGCTCAAAGGATTAGTAAAGACATTCTCTTAGTTAGAACAGTTCTTTGTAAAGAGATTTGTTGAAGCACAACATCATGTTTCTATTGGAGATATCGTCGTGGAAAGGAAAAACCCTAATGAGAATTTAGTGGATTATATCTTGAGGTGGAGAAACCTTAGCATGAAATGTGAGCCCCAGCTATAGGAACGTCATGCAATTGAGACTCTACTCAAAAGCATTGATGGGTCAATAAATTTTCTGCTTAAGCTACTCACTATCAAGTCCTTTGAGAAGTTACTCAGCATCGATGGGTCTATAAATTTCATGCTTAATCTACTTACTATCAAGTCCTTTGAGAAGTTACACAGCAAAGCTAGCATTCTATAAGAAGAAGTCAGGCATATGGATTCTCATGAAAAGGCCGAGAGGGCTAGGACAACCTGGATATTCAAGAAGAAATTTAGAACAGTAGAAATAGTGGATAAAGAAAAGGAGCCAATGAAGATTCAGGCAGAATATTCTTATCAGAATTCACCACCGTCATCACAACATATCCAGTAGCAACTGACACAGCAGTATGGTTAGTTTAGCCAGAAGTTGCACCAGCAAGGATCATACCAAACAGAAAATTAGAGGGGTCTAACCCTTTTGGAACAAAAGAAAACAACATATTCCTTCAATGATGAAGCTGTACCCAAAATGTTTAGAAGTCTAATGAAGAAACCTGAATTTAAATTGTCAGATCCAAGGAAACTCGAGGAAGTCGACAAGAAAGATCAGCCCAATTATTGCCCACACCATAAATTGCTTGAACATAATATAGAGGAATGTTTTGTCTTCAAGAAGTACTCGAGAAGAATTTTAAACAAGGAAATAAAATAGTCCAAAAAGAATATTTAAAAGAACCTGAAAAAGGTTCTGTGAATATGATTTTGGCTGAGCCAATCACTTTGATATATTCATATTCAGAAAGGGATGGATGGAGTACAGTTTCGAGCAAATCATCAAAGAAGATACCGGATCAGATTCAGACCACTTCAACTTAAGCCTCCATTCAGATTTTACAATCTGTTAAGCTAAAGATGGAGATTTAGCCAGAGAAATCACTACAACCAGAAGAGAAAGAGAAGAATGAAGGCATGAAGAGTGATAGCATGGGGGGTAAGATATGGGCTACCTCTGTTAGATTGGTTGTCTCAGATTTGGGGAAGAAAATCCTCGAACCCCTGACCATGTATGATTATCTTTTTACATCATCAGGGTATTATAAATGAAATAATTATAATTTCAGCTGCGTTTTAGCTATTTTTAGTGATAACATAAATAACTTTTTTTAATCTAACTTTGATATTGATTCCCAAACCGATCCTCAAATCCTACTTAAGTCTGATGAATTTTTTAATGAGAATGAAGATATAGACGATACCAATTACTATAGCACTAGGAGTAAGGAACCATTCCTCGAGTGCCATGGTACACCACTAGCTATCAACATAGATCTCTCCAATGAAGAAGAAAAGACACCAAAAATTTTGCCAACAGCATCTTAAGAAGAAGAAATTACAAAGATAAATCTAAGGAGTGGGAAAGTGCTACCCCTGAGGTCAGCTCCAGTAGATAAAGGAAAATAAATAGTAACTCAAAAAGAGCTACCACCGCCTCTGTTATTGCAAGAACCACATAGCCAAGTAAAGATTGGAGGATTATATAAAATAGATTATAACGTGCTAGTTCATCTTAGGAGGTTGCCGACCAAACTAAGAATTTATGACTCTGTGATTCCATCAAAGGATGTGAGAGAGTCTTTAGTTACATCCTTGTTAGACTCAAAGATTTGTTTAGCTCAGTTGCCCAGCACATCCTTGGATGAAGTTTGCTCATTGAAAGAACAACCTGAGATATCCTTCATAGACAAAGACTTGTTGATCGGTACTACTGACCATAACTAACCGCTCTACAGCTTTATTAATATCTACAGGTTTGTTTGGTCAAGAGTTTTGTAGATCCAGGGGCATCACTTAACTTAATGAGTCTACAGAGATTGACTTATTTGGACATTGAGGCCTAGGAGCTTACAACCGATAAAATAATGTTAAGAGGATTTAACCAAAAGGGAGAAAGAGCCATTGGATCAATTACACTGTTAATGAAGGTTGCAGAACTAGTAACAACTGGTGAATTCCATATCATTGACACTGAGACCTCTTTTAATGCTCTACTTGGTCGACCGTAGATTCACGAACACAACATGGTTACTTCATCCATACAATAATGCATTAAGTATTACAAGGAAGGATAAGAACATTTCATTAATGGAGATTTACAATCATTTTCAGTTCATGAAGTGAGTATTCATGAAGACGCCGCCTACTATGCATCTCCAAAGAGAAATATCTTTTCCCGTGAAAGTGTGGAAAATGAAGTACAAGATTCAGAAGAATCACAAAGAGAAGGCCGTTCAACTCTGCTTCAACGATCTACCACCATTTCATCACAACAAGCTGGTGGAGGTTCTTTTAGCCCATACACCCGAGGTCGAGGCCATAGACATGGACGAGGAAAAACCAACACGATTGTTGAATGGACTAGGCCGACCATCAACATCAACATGGAAGGATGTTCTAATGAAAAAAGTTAAGAGGAAGAAATGATGAAGAAAATTATAAGAAACCACAGTATGAAATTTCCTTGGAAGATGTGGAGAATGGTGACTCTAAGTCGATGTACAATCGGATAAATTACTATGTGAATGTCGTGACCCTTAATCCAATCTACCCTCAAAAGGTTGAGAGTTTAGAGGTCAAGAAGTCTGTAGTGTTGGTTTAAAGCTGATCAAATTTTACTATGCTTCCCCTTCTACTAGTTCTGAAAATCATGTAAATTTGGAAGAGGATTCTAATGAATTAATGGAATTACCTTTTGGTTCCTTTTGTCTTTGTGTACAAAAATTAATTCAAAAAAATTATATGCGAAAGCAAATGTCAAAAGATAAAGTATAGCCTTTTGAGAAATTGTGGAATGTTAAAAGTTAAACTCCTAACTCGAAAGAAGGTCTCAGATTTGGTACTATAGGACCAGTTGATGACTTTGATTTTGCATGATTGTTATTAACAGATTGGAAGAGGACTGCCTCGAAGTAAAGGAAAACTCTCAAGATCAGTTAATAGGTGATGCTCCACCAAAATTTGAAGAAGAGATTAAGTCAGCTATTGATGAATTGAAGGAGGTCAACCTCCTCGACCTACCTTTATAAGTTCTCTACTCAATGAGGAAGAATCCAAAGAATTGATAGAGTTACTTTAAGAGTTTAAAGATTGCTTTGCTTAGAGTTATGATGAAATACTAGGGCTAACCCTAGAGGTCGCTGATACAACACAAATATATGCATTTTTAAACCCATATTTTATACTCACTTTTGGTGATATTGCACTTTAATGGAAGGTATTTTTAATGTTTTCTTGCAGGTTATTGAATTGTAGGACTTGGAGCAAAAATGAAGAAAAAAGATTAAATCTGGAGCAAAAATGGAGAAGTTAAAAATTTGTTCAGCGTCAGTGTTGTCAAACTGGGCACTGACGGCACCATTTGATAGAGAAGGTTGAATTAAATTACGGACCACCGGCGCCGATGGTGCCAGAATGGGCGCCAACAAAGCCAATGTCAGTTCAGACCCCGTTTCTAGAAGATTCGGCAAATTTGGATATTTTTTTAAAGATTTTTTGGATGCACCTATTGGAGAACCGACTCTAGGATCCATTTGGGGTTGAAATTTGACAAAAAAAGTGCTCCTTTTCACCAATCCTCACCACCATTCATTATCTTAAATATCATACACTTTTCATCCTCATTCCACCATCATTTTTGAGTTTATTAGTGATTTTTCTATAAGAATTTAGAGTTTTTGTGTTGAGATTAGGTATGAATATTTTTTTGAGAGTGTTGGAGAAGGAGAAAAGTGAGACATTTCTTCTTCCTACATTTCCTAGGAAAGGCTACAAGGGATTTGATATATATATATATATATATACTAGACAATCAAGTATTTTTGTACAATAAATATTTTGTTTTATTCTTGTTGCTACTAAATTTCAGTGCACTGATGTTTTTTCTGTCATTTGCAGAAAGAAATGTTAGGATAGAAGCTGGTTTTTTCTTTCAAGGATGGCTGGAATCTTGCACTTAACGAGGAAAGGGCATCTCAGGGTGACATCATAGACTTCAACTTGGACTTTGGTCATGTCTACATGGACTATGAGGGTCCCCTGATGGACGTGGTCAGTCGTTGAGAAAAAGAAGGACTACTATCGTTATTGAAGATCAGCACTAAAGAAGATTCCTTAATGAAGAGGAAGAAAGGGACAAGGCAGCAAAATCCGATGGAAGGGACTAGTTGCCTATCGTCCATGATAACTTTGTCAACAGGGCATCTAGGCAGTGCTGAGATGTGAGACTACCAGATGCAGCATTAAGAAGAGCTCAAAATTGAAATGTCAATCGTCGAAAACACAGAGCTTTCTTATGAAAAGAAAAAGGTGCCCGAAGGAGGTAGAAAACTTACTTACCCCAATTTTTGAGGGAAAAATCTATGATCCTTGCATGAGAGAGACTTCTACTAGTCCACCTACTATAAAGGATGATTATGATTTTTTTACAAAGCAGATGCCACCAGTAGTACTAGATGAAGTTTACAAGTGTTGCACAATGTGCAATGTAAAAGTTCATATTCAGCATCAACCGGAGAAGCATTTGGGGAATGCCCAACATGCAATGTTTTCCACTTAGACCACTATAGTTCTTTTAAGGAGTTCATAGCCGCCGACACGGGATGTCAGGAGCCAGTTTACCCAGATACAAAGTTGTATATTCTATTACCTACTGAGCCAAGTCATACATGGTATCCTGCAGATGTAGATATGAGGGAGCCACCTCGACGATCTCAGAGGATCCCCACAACAGAACAGGAAAAGATGAATAGAGTTAAAAGACGAGAATTTAAATTCTACGATGAAATACAAGGAAAATTTGTCTATATATTAGAAGGTATGGAGCTGTAGAGCAGAGTCTTTTTTAAAGGTGAAGAATGAAACATTCTTGACTGTGTATTCGACCTATGAGACAATGCTCGAGCTGATTTTCTAATGGAAATAAGATATTCAGAACCAAAAAAGTTGATGCGTTGAAAAAGCATGATGACCATCCAATGTGGTTGTTACTACAATTTTACCAAGGATATGCAAGGGAATTCCTCGGGGATCTTAATACACGATAAGGTGAATTCATTGCCTCCCATAATAAAATGGATGATAAAAGGATGGTCAAATATAGTGTGCTGCCAGTGGACTACATTCCAAATAGTTGTATCATCAACATTTATGAAGAGGGAGATTGTAATCCCCAACATATAGATCACCATGATTTTTTCAGACCTTTCTGAATGGTCTCATTCATAAGTAAAAGCGACATTTTGTTCGGGAAGAAAATCGATGTTGTTGGACCCGGTGCGTTCAGAGGATTAGTTTCAATTCTGCTGCTGGTGGGATCAATACAAATTTTGATAGAAAATGGAGCAGACCTCACCAAGCACTGCATCCTTGGAGTGCCACGACATAAAGTTTCCATTACAATAAGAATGATGGATGACAACAAGATATAATATGGATTTCGACTGGATCTAGAATTGGAGGAGCTACAATCATACGAGGTATCAGATGGTTGTATCTCTAAGTACACGCTAAAAAAATTCTTATTCTAGAGTGTGGCTTAGTAGGTCAGCTTGATCAGGAGCTCATGATTAATATGATAGAAAGACAGTTTTTTGCAACAATTTGTATTGCGTCAGAGCAGCATATATGATATATATTCAAGATATGATGTTTTATGAGTATTCAACATGATTGTCTCTTTTGAAGCTTTCGACATGTATTCAGTCTATAAGAACTGTTTGAAGCAGATTAATGAAATTTCTTGTAGATTTCAACATATTTGCCAAATTTACTTTTTGTGCGATGGATAAAAATCCCTAAAACCATACCTTGGTTCTAAATTATAATGAACAAAGAAAAAAACAATAAAAAAATGTTTTTTTGTATGAAAACAAAATTTAAATAAAATATCCTTTTGAAAAATCAACCAATGAAAATTAAATTTTGAAAAATATACTTTGATAATTAAATGTGATAAAGAAAAAAAAATAAAATAATAAGTTTGTTGAGTTTGTTTCTCTCGAGTTCAAGGTTTCTTACACCAACTCCTCCATATTCCCACGGAGTCGTTCACTCCTTAAAATCTCTACAATCTTTTTGCGCCAATGTCAATCTTCACATGTCACATATCTATGAGTTGAACACCACAAGTTCTCTACACTAGTTTCATGTTGTTCTTGGGGTATGTACCTAAATTCTTATCCCTTCTTTTGAGATAGGTTTAAGAACACCTTAAATGGAATAAGGCATCTTATTCTAAATATCTTTGAGATCGGTTTAAGACCACCTTAAATGGAGTAAAGCATTTGATCCTCTTTCTAGGATTGTTACCTAAATTTTAATTCCCATCTCAGGATCAGTACCTAAATTATGATTCACTTCTTTCAAGGTCAGTACCTAAATTCTGATTGTCTTTTAGGATTTATACTTAAATTTCAATTCTTATCGCCCTTTTTTTGATAGGTTTAAGACCACCTTAAATGGAATAAGGCATCCTATTCTCAATATCTTTGAGATTTTTTAAAGACTACCTTAAATGGAGTAAGGCATTCAATTCTCTTTCCTGGATTGATACCTAAATTTAAATTCCCATCTCGGAGTCAATACCTAAATTATGATTCCTGTTGACCTCACTTTTGGTTGAGGTTTAGCTCCTCTTTAGTAGCCTAAGGTCTAGCCATAGGACTTTCCTATTGACTATTCTTAGAAAACTATCTTTAGTAGCCTAAGGTCTAGCCATAGGACTTTCCTATTGACTATTCTTAGAAAAATAGACTTTAGTAGCCTAGGGTCTAGCCATAGGACTTTCTTGTTGACTATTCCTAGAAAACTAGAAAAAGGAACCCTCATAATTAGAAATTCTACACTCCTCTTTGCTCAAATTGAAGTTTCACATATTAATCTTGACCTCTAGCACTTAGTAGGTGGGGTCAGTATGAGAAAGCGCAAGATGAGTCCCCATACGACTGATTGACCTTAGGGTTGACTTTGGGTGTTAGTCTAAAGCTTGTTCACTCACTTACACTCACCCTCACCCACAATCACTGACAACCCTAAACCCAAAAATTCTTGACCTTGATCCCTTAATCTTTTGGGAGACTCATGTAAATGGTCCCCTAAACCCACTAGCCCTCCACTGGTGCTGAACAAAACCCAAATGGGGTTTCCATTCGTCCACAACTCATATATGGTGGTTGGTAGACCAATTCTACCAAAAAAATCTATCATGGCATTTTGCCCCAAAATCCCCCAAATTACCTAAATACCATTGGAACCCCAAATTTGGTCAAATTCCTCAAATTCACCCAAAATATCCAAATTTGTTTAAAAATCATTTCAAACCATTTTAAGATACCCAAGTTACCC
The DNA here is from genome assembly GCA_002079205.1 of Phalaenopsis hybrid cultivar. Classification (NCBI taxonomy): domain Eukaryota; kingdom Viridiplantae; phylum Streptophyta; class Magnoliopsida; order Asparagales; family Orchidaceae; genus Phalaenopsis; species Phalaenopsis hybrid cultivar. Next base: position 233,462 of record JXCR01104995.1, on the reverse strand, counting down.
AAAAAACACAAAAAATGCCAAATTTACCAAAATACCCCCCCCAAATTGCTAAAATTACAAAAATACTCTTGGCAACCCAAACTTTACCAAAACCTTCAAAATCGCTTCAAATGTCTTGAAAACCATTTTAGACCCTCCAATTGAACTAAATTTTACCAATTTGACCATTTTGACCAAAACCCCCAAATTGCCTTTAAAGGCCCAACTTTTCCTAAAGTTACCCCCAACTAAATCAATGCCCAATTTGGCCCAATTTCCCCCAATTTCAATCTTAAACCTAAATTCACCTTTCATATGTCTAACATAAACCAAATCCATGCCTAATTGGCCCATGCTTTGAGCCTAATTTTCATCTAAGTCAAGTCCCCCAATTTTCGCCCTATGACTTAATCCCACCAAATTGAACCCCATAGCCTACTCAATTTGCCACAATTTATGTTGAAAAATCTTCATAAAAATCCTACACATCAAAATTGATCATCAATTGGCCATGGTGAAGCCTCAATTGCATTCAATTTTAACCCAAGTCCAGAAATCCCCAAATTTGCCCTAAATTGGCTCTACCAAAATTCCACCAATTGATTGCCCTAACCCTAGAATTGACACCAAATTTATGTTGAAAACTCTTTGTGATGTTTGAATAGATTCAACATTCAATTTGGACTTAGCCCAACCTTAGCCCAACCTAGGCCCAAGTCTAGCCAACCATGCCCAAATTGACCAAAATCCTAAAATCCTTCAAATTGAACCCCCAATTGAACTCAAAATCATTTCAATTCTTCACCAAAAACCTTCTTCACAATCATCTACACATTTTTGATCAATCAATTGAGCTTAAAGTCATGACCATCCTAATCCAAACTTAACCTTTGGTCATTTGAACCAAAATTGAACCCATGCACCAAAATTGACCTAGCCATCTTAAAGCCACTAAACTGATGACTCCATAGACACTAAGCTCACCCTATTAACCCGACTAAACCCCTTTCGCCCACCCAAACAAGTTATGAACCAATGGATCCCTAAATTAAGGGATTCATCCCCATTTTTAGGCCTTAACCACAAAATCTCTTCCATCATTGCTTGCCTATGGGAGTAAATTATAGTTAAACACCCCCTGACCTCCCTGTACCATGAAGTGACTAAACCTTGGCCAACCACCACCTGGGTCGCCGGAAAATCCCAACTCGAGAAGGCCAAAAATGGTCAAACACCCAATTAAGCCCATCCAAGTTGTCCCAATCCAATTGGAGGCTCGAGGCCTTTTTCCCTCCACTTAAGCAGTTGGGCTAACCCACTGGCTAGCCCTTTTGAAGCCAGATGGCTCTTCTATTTAAGTAGCCATTCCCCATGGCTAGAAGAGAGGCTGAAACCAACCTTAACGAAAGTCTATCCAATTCATTCCAAACTCTCACCAGCATAGAGAAGATCAGCTCCATTATCCTCTTGTCCTAATTCCCCTTATGCAACCTTAATTTTGAACTTTAAAATTAAGGAAGAAACAGGACACTCTCTGAAACTCCATTAAAATCAAATTGAACTCACCCACACCATCCCTACTGTGAGAGAAGAAGTTCCCCCATCAAAGCCTCCTCACAAAGAGCCTCTACCCTAGACTTTCATCAACACTCATCTAGGCATTTCATCACAGCAAGAGGCTTCATCTCTAGCTTCCTTGGACCTCCACGAACGTGCCAGCAACTCTGTTTGAAGCTTTCCTTCAGAGCAAAGGTATAAATCTCCCCACTATCCTGAGCTTATTTTGATTCTACACTTCCATAGATCCAATATAATGTCATGTTTACCATATGGATATTTTTTTCTCACTAAGACAAGTCTATAAGATCAAACCTGAACGAGTTTGGTTGAGAAATGAGTGTGATCTTAAGGTTTTAAGGTTAACGGTCATAAGTTTTGGCTATAGGGGATGATGATGGGGCGCCTTTCGATCGAGCGTGTATCGGATGGATGCACGAGATTCAGCGCTGCGGCAGACGATAATGTCAAACCAGATAACACTGCATGGAGCTTTGGAGCTGTCGTAGGTTGACGCGGTGTTGTGTCACATAAATAGAAAAATAGGGATTTTTTCTCTTTATTTAAATGCCCATAACTTTGAAAAATCATATCTTTACATAAAAAAATCACAAAAATAAAATAAAAATGTCCTAGTGCTCTGTGAATAGAAGAGAACATTGTCAAAATAGTTTAAAGTTTATTTGATGTATACTTTATTTATAATTAATTAAATATTGTTCTAAGTTTCTTCATTCTCCATGCATTCAAGTATTTCACCATGACTTGATATTTTGGCATGTTATTGCCTCTATCATGGGGGATATTTCCTGATTTTTTCGAAGTCAGAGGAGACCCCTAGACAAAAATCTATATTTATGGTACATCTGATTTGGAAAATTAAATATAATAATCACTTTATTGCCTAGAAAAATCCAGGAAAATTTTGATAGGTTCATTGTGACTAGAGAACTCTAGGAAAAATTTGTCATGGGTTATGTCATTAAGAACATATTAATTTACACAAAATCCTAAAACACAAAGAAAAATAATTTAGGAAAAATAAAACATCTAAATGACTTGCTTTTAATTATTCACTTTAATTTAAAGTTCAAAGGACTCTCCATAAAAATTTTAAAACATTTTGAGTTCATTTGATAACCTAATTTGATTTTCTAAGTAAAATGACACTTTTAATAATCAAAATAATCATAATAACTAAAATACAACTAAAAAAATTATGAACTTGGATTTGGGAGCTCTCTATGGTCAAAGGAATTTTTTAAAAATAAAATTGTAATTAAATAAAAAATTTAATTTTTTAAGCATGTTTTAATTATTTAAATAATGAAAAATGAACAAAAATCACAAAATTTAATAAAATTCATGAAATTGTTCTAGTTTTTTTCCTAAGCCCTTAGGAGAAATTGGAATATTTTACCTAATTTTCTAAGTGAAGATATTGACTTTTAAAGCTTAAGATAATTTTTTATAGGTTAAAAAAGGATTTTCCTTAATTTATCACTAAAATAATTCTAATAATTGAAAGAAAAATTATAAAAATATGAAATTTCTTTCAATGCGTTTTTTGACCTCAGAGAGATTTAATAAAAATGTAAAACATAATTTTCCACTTTTATAATATTTTATAATTAATTAATACTCCAGAAATTAAAATAATTGTGATAATTTAAATAAAACTAAAAAAAATCATGAAATTTGGTCTAAGTGGTTCCCTAGTCTAAGTGTATGTAAAAATTTCAAGCGATTAGGCTTTGACTTAGCCAGATTATTGAATTATCTTTGAAAAATTTTTTTTTTCATGTATAAATCTATAAAGTAAATTAAATTTTGAAAAATCATATTTTCTACTCAGCTATCTTAATTGACCCATGAGTGAGGTAAGATAAAAATTCCAAAGTCATTTGAATTAAATTTGATGAATTATGAAGTGATAGAGTCTTAGTGGCAAAGGTATAATTTTGGAAATTTGGTCTTAATTAACATTTAGGCTTAATTCATGAAAGGAAAATGAGCAATCTTTGATCTTAATTAACATGTTTAAGTGATTGAAACACAGAGAATTAATTGGTAGAAACCAATTTCACTTTTCTTAATTAAAGGAAAAATTTGCAATTTCTTAAATCTCCTAAATCATTAAAATTTAAAGGTCTATTAAATTAAATGATCTTAGATCTAGGGGTATGATTTTGGTGTTAATAATTCATTAATTTAATTTCCTTATTTAGTTTTCTAATGACATTCAAACATTTTGATGATGAATTACTATCACTTAAAGTTCAATTTCTTTCAAAAATTACTAATATATCCACCAAGGTCTTTAGGGCATAATAGTGACCTAGCTAAATCAAATTTGGGTAAATGAGTAGAAAAGCGAATGTAACTAGAAATTTAACACATTTAAGACACTACAAGCCCAAGTTAAAACTAAAATTGGCTAAGTGTCTTAATAACATTAACTTGCCCCTTTAAGGGTCTTCACCCACATAATTCTCAAATTAAATGACAAATGATAATTACCTTACACTTTTGGATAATTGAAACGTCAATGTTCATTGAGCATTGAATGTAATCACAGGATGAATTATTAAGGAACATAATAAGTTTAAATGAGCTCGAGACTTTTTCACCAGGCGCTAAGAGGAAAGCATGGATCTGCTTCTTTCTCATGACCTTTCGAATACCTCAGAGGTCTACCAAACTTAGTATGTTTTGCTTAATAAAATCATCCTTAATCAAATTAAGGAGGTAACCTATGGTTCCTAACGAAGCTTCCCATGGTCTAAATGAGAGTACGAAACTCATTAAGTTGAGTTTAGTAAATTCATTTGAACTAAGTGAATCTAATAGAAAATAATGGTACTAGAATGACGGAACTGTAGGATTCTAACTAATGTCGCTCTAATCAACTTTAATATGCCCCATAACGTTACAAGAACTTTAAACTTAGGGACATCTGATTTGACATCATAATTGGAGACACTAAAAAACTTGAACTCGCCGCAACGAGGAGCTTGGAGCTAGCACTGTAAGCAGGATGACCATCTTCAATAGAAAAACTTGTCTACATCAACTAAACCAATTTCCTTATTTAGAATTAAATAACCAAGCCATAGGACTTCAAGGTAGTATGCTTATGCAACATAAATCCTCACCTCATCTTTAGGCCTTTGTACAACTCTGATGTACAATATAAGCCTTAACTCGTCATAGGATTCTAAGGTTGTCGTTCTTCATGACCTAAATCCTCACATTTTCCAGGCTACTTGTGTGATTGTTTCACACAAATTTAAACCCTAAATAAATAAAATTTACAAGATGAAACATTCAAATAATTTCTCCTCTAAATTAAAGCCAAACAAAAAGATAGACTGGGAAGTCACCCAGGTTCTTCTTCGGATCTATGACATCCCCTAGTTCTTCCTCTTTTAGACTCTACAACAAAATGCTCCAAATTTGAACCATTCCCTTTCACACCTCTTTGTCCGATCTCGTTGAAAGTCCTACCCTTTCGACCTCTTTGAAGATAATATTCTGTGATTTTTATCGAGAGTTTTCTTAAGTGATTTCAGTGATTTAAGATGTAATTAACTATAGGAGCTTGCCCTTATAGGAAGTTTGTTTGAAATCTTTGTATTAAATTGGGGAACTTGTCGATAAATAAATGATTTCATAGACCAAATAGATGTCATATATTTTTCAGTTTATTTGATCGAGCCTCATCTTCAATTCTTGTGTTTATCCTTTAGGATGAATACAGGGTTTGAGATATAGCTCTCTTTCATTTAAACTGTGAAAAAATTGGGGTCAGTTTGATTTCATATTTTTCTAAAACTATATATATATATATATATATATATATATA
>JXCR01104995.1:189809-220027 GCA_002079205.1 Phalaenopsis hybrid cultivar | reverse complement strand
ATATATATATATATATATATATATATCTAAATTAAATTGTCCCCTTGAAGCGAGCAACGAGATTCTGATTCTACCGACCGACAGCTTCCACAGGACTTCCCTCAAAATTGTTTCGACATTCATAAGAAAAAGAACTTCACGAAAACTTTACTATTAATGCTATTAATAATCTGTTGACCTCACTTTTGTTTGAGGTTTAGTTTTCCTCTTTAGTAGCCTAGGGTCTAGCTATTGGACTTTTCTGTTGACTATTTTTAGAGAACTAGAAAAGGAACCCATACAATTAGAAATTCTACACTCATCTTTGCTCAACATGAAGTTTCACATATTGGTCCTAACCTTTAGCACTAAGTAGGTGTGGTCAGTGTGAGGAAGCTCAAGATGTGTCCTCATAGGACTAATTAACCTTAAGGTTGACTTTGGGTGTTGGTCTAGAGCTTGTTCACTCACTTACACTCACTGTCACACACAATCACTCACAAACCTAAACTCAAAAATTGTTGATTTTGATCCCTTGATCTTTTTAGAAACTCATGTATATGGTCCCCTAAACCCACTAGCCTTAGGCTAGGGTTTAGCTAACACCAGTACATAGAGGACCCAAATGGGGTTTCCAATAGTCCATAGCTTATATAGAGTGGTTGGCACCCCAATTCTACCAAAAATATCCAACTTGGCCTTTTGCCCCAAAATCCCTCAAATTACCTAGATAGCCTAGAAACCTTAAATTTAACCAAAATTCCAAAAATTCCCAAATTCACCCAAAATTTCCAAATTTGTTCAAAATTATTTTCAAATCATTTGAAGATACCCAAATTACCCAAAACCACCCAAAGATGCTAAATTTAACAAAATACCCCAAAAATTACCAAAATTACAAAAATACCCTTGGCACCCCAAACTTTCCCAAAACCTCCAAAACACTTCAAATGTTTCTGAAACAAATTTAGACTCTCCAATTGAACCTAATTTGACCAATTTGACCATTTTGACCAAAACTCCCGAATTGCCTTTAAAGGCTCAACTTCCCCAAATTTACCCCAAATGTCCATTAATTTGGTCCCACTTTCCCCCAATCTTAATCCTAAACTCACATTCATCTTCCATATGACCAAACTAAATCAAATCCAAGGTTAATTGGCCCATTCTTTGAGCCCAATTTTGATTTAAGTCAAGCCCCCAATTTTTGCCCTATGACTTAATCCCGCCAAATTGAACCCCATAGCCAACTCAATTTGCCACAATTTATGTTAAAAAACTCGTTATACATTCATACACATCAAAATTTACTTTCAATAAGCCTTGGTGAAGCCTCAATAACATTCAATTTTAACCCATGTCAAAAAATCCCCAAATTTGTCATAAATTGGCTATGTCCCCAAATTCAAACAAATTGATTTCCCTAACCAAAAAGTGACACCCAATTTATGTTGGAAAATCTTCATGAAATTCCTATATACCATTCTTAACAAACAATTTGCACTTAGCCCAACCTTAGACTAACCTAGACCCAAGTCTAGCCCAATATGCCCAAATTGACCAAGATCCCCAAAACCTTCAAATTGAACCCTCAATGAACTCAAAATATTTTCAACCCTTCAACAAAAATCATCATTACAATAATCTACACAATGTTGATCATATAATTGGGCTCAAAGTCATGGATAGCCTAACCCAAATCCAACCTTTGGCCATTTGGACACATTGGACCCATGCACCAAAATTGACTTAGCCATGTCAAATTGATCAAGGCAAGAATTCTACAGCCAACTTTTGGGTCATGATAACCAAGCTAGACCCAATTAAGCCTCCCTAGATGAACCAAATGTCCCCTAAATCAAGGAATTGTTTCCTAAATTTCTTAAGCCAAATATATCTTTGCCAAAACCTGTCACCAGACCAAATTAATTGTTGTGACAGATTCCACTGAAGTTCCCGAGCCACCTAAGCACCTTACGTGCCATTGCCGATAGGCCTAGTCACTGAAGCACCTCAAAACTAAGAGCCACCACAGTTAAATCCTCACGCAATGACCCATCTAAGCTGTCCCACTCCCATTTGCCAATTACACTGCTTAGCTCACCATATTAACAAGATTTTGCACCCAAAGCCAGGTTCTGAGCTCCCCTCTCTGGCCATGGATATAAAATGGCCTCTTCACGGCCAAATTTTGGGTGTTAAAATTTTCTAAAAGAGAACCTGCCAAATTGCTCCCAGAGCCTCCTTGAGACCTCCTCAGTGCAACCTGACCACTTCCCTCTCCTAATTTCTCTTGCCGGAGTTTAATTTTAGAGCTCAAATCCTTACTGAAAACATGACACTCTCCACCAAAACTTCACACTGAACCAAAATAAAATTAAACTTGCCCAAACCTTCATCACAGTGAGAGACGAAGAAGCCCCAGAAAATCCCTATCACACAGAGCCTTCAAGATAGCTCAAGATGAACACCTGAAATGGGCCTTGATCGATTTCATACTTTGGCACTTCACCACGACTTTGGACTTCATCCACAGGCTCTTTAGACCTCCACAAACGTGCCGAGCACATCTGATTGAGGCCTCTCATCTCAGATCAAGGTATAAGTTCTCTCCCTCATTCCGAGCTTCATTTGATTCTCCATTAATGTACACTAGATTTCATGGCATTTTTACCGTATGGATGTGTTCATATCATTTTGACGAGTCTATACAATAAAAAACCATACGATTTGGTTGAGTGTAGGCTCAAGAAATTAGGGTTTTAGTGATAACAGTCACGAGTTCACACCAGTTGGGGACGAAGGAGTGTTGTTTGATCGTGTGTGTATTCAGTGGATGGCCGTGATGGAGTCGGACGACGTAGCAATGCATAAAGTTCAGTGTAGATGTTGAAGGCAGCATCCAACCATAGTGCACCATGCAAGTCTTCGGAGCCACTGTAGGATGAGGTGGCGCCGCGTAGGATAAGTAGAAAGGTCAGTGATTTTTATATTTTTTTTAATTCAGTCAACTTCAAAAATCCATATCTTGGTTTTGAGAAATCAGAAAAATAAAAGAAAAATATCCTAATGCTTAGTGAACATAGGATAATAATGTAGAAATGGTTTGAGGTTTATTTGATGCATATTTTATTTTTAATTAATTAAATATTATTTTAAGTATTTTAATTCTCCATGCATTCGAATATTTCAACATGCCATGTTATTTGGGTCATTTGTAGCCTCTGTCTTGGGAGATCTTCTCTGAGTTTTCCAAAATCAGAGGAGACCCCTATGAGGAGAAATTAATTTTTCAAGTGTATGTCTATTATTCGCATAAAATCATAGTAATTAGCATGCTTCTTAGAAACAATCCAACAAAATTTTGTTAGGTTTACTGTGACCAGAGAACCCTAGGAAAATTTGTCATGAGCTAAGTCATTATAAACACACCTAATTTTCACAAAGCCCTCAAACACAATGGAAATTAATTTGGGAAAAATAAACATCTAAATGAATTTATTTTAATTCTACATTGTAATTTATTGTTCATAGGACTCCCTATAAAAATTTTGAAACATTTGGAGTTCATTTGATAACCTAATTTGATTTTCTAAGTTAAAGGCCTCTTTTAGCACTTAAGATAATCATAATAATTAAAATATAACTCAAAAAATTATAAAATTAGTTTTTGAGAGTTCTCTATGATCATAGAAATTTTATAAAAATAAAATTGTAATTAAAGTAAAAAATTTCATTTTTAAGCACATTTTAAATATTAAAATAATGAAAACTTAGTAAAAATCACAAAATTAATGAAATTCATGAAAATATTCTAAATTATTTCTTAAGCCCTTAAGAGCAATTGGGATATTTTTTGCCTATTTTTATAAGTGAAGATATTGAATTTTAAAGCTCAAAAATAATTTTTAAAGGCTAAAAATAGATTTTCCTTAGTTTTTCACTAAAATAATTCTAATAATTCAAAGAAAACATATAAAAATGTAAATGTTGTTTCTCTAGGTTCCTTGACCTTGGAGAAATTTAAGGAAATTATAAAACTTAATTTTCCAAATTAAAATAATTTATAATTAGTTAATACTGCATAAATTGAAATAATTGTAGTACTTCAAATAAAACTAAAAAAATCATGAAATTTGGTTCAAGTGGTTCCCTAGTTTAAGTCTACGTCCATTAAAAATTTCAAGAAATTAAGCTTTTCCTTGGTCAAGTTATTGAATTTTCTTTGAAAAATCTTATTTTTGTATGTAAATAACTATATAAATTAATTTAAATTGAAAAAAATCACATTTTCTCTTCTGATGTCCTAAATAACCCATGGGTGAGGTAAAATAAAAATTCCAAGGTTATTTGAATTAAATTGATGAATTATGATATGATAGAAACCAGGGGCAAAGGTATAATTTTGGAAAAGTCTTAATTAACATTTAGACTTAATTCAAGAAGTGGAAATGGGCAATCTTTGATCTTAATTAACATGTTAAAATGATTGAAACACAAGGAATTAATTGTTAGAAACCAATCTCATTTTCCTTAATTAAAGGACAAGTTTGCAATTTCCTAAATTATTAAAATTTGGAAGATTATTAAATTAAATGATCCTAGACTTAGGGGTATGATTTTGAATGTCAATAACTCACTAATTTAATAAACCTATTTGGTGTTCAAATGAGATTCAAATGTTTTGATAATAAATTATTATCACCTAAAATTCAATTTCTTTCAAAAATTACTAATATATCCACCAAGGTTTTAAGAGCTTAGTAGTGACCTAGGCTAAATTAAATTTGATTAAATGAGGATTAGAAAAGTGAATGTAACATGAAATTGAACACCTTTAAAACACTACAAGCTCTAGTTAAAACTAAAATTGGCTAAGTGTCTTAATAACATTAACTTGCCCCTTTAAGGGTCTTCACCCACATAGCTCTCAAATTAAATGACAAATGTTAATCGCCTTACTCTTAGGTTAATTGAAGTGTTAATGCTCACTGAGCATTGGAGGTATTCACAGGATGAATTATTAAGCAACATAATAAGTTCAAATGAACTCGAGACTTTTTCACCAGGCGGTGAGAGGGAAGTATGAACTTGCTTGTTCCTCTAAGCCTTTTCGATACCTCAGAGGTCTACTAAACTTATTATGTTTTGCTTAATAAAATCATCCTTAATCGAATTAATGAGGGCTCACAAAGCTATGATTCGGTTGATCACCAGAACTTTATTTCCTTGCTTCACATAAAATGCTTTTAATATATAATACTCTTGCATGCATTTTGAGTTTCAGTTGAAGATGACGGGAAGACCATCCAAATACGCTTTTATTATAATTTACGTTACCTAGATTTCTAGTTTCCCATACTTTACTTTCTAGTACATTATTGTACTTACTCGCCTGTATGTAGGAACAAAAACATAAAGTTGCATGTTGAACAATGATGTCACCATGCATGAAAACCAAAACTATTAGGATAGCCGCAAAACCCAAAACCAAAACTAAAACTAAAACTAAAATCAACCAAGATAAAATTCACCACCACAACATTCAAAATATACAAAAACTCCGAATTTAATCACAAACATCACAAAACAACAATTGCAACTAAATTAAGACGTCTTTATCGGATGATTGAGAATCCCTCGGTGGAGGTATCCCACGGTTGCTAACGAGGCTTCCCGTGGTCTAAATGAAATTATGAAACTCATTAAGTTTAGTAAATTCATTTGGACAAAGTGAATCCAATAAAAAATAGTGGTGCCCGAATGAGGGAACCGTGGGATCCTAACCGATGTCGCTTTAATCAACTTTAACATCCATCATAATATTTAAAGGATCATAACCACAGGGACATTTGGTTTGACATCATAACCTGACACATTAGAAAACTTAGACTCGTCACGATAAGGATCTTGGAGCTAGCATAGTGGGAAGCATGGCCATCTTCATTAGCAAAAAATGTCTTCCTCAGCTAAGCCAATTTCCTTCCTTAAAATTAAACAACCAAGCAATAAAACTTTGAGGCAGTTTGCTTATGCAACATAAATCCTCACCTCATATTTACGCCATTGTACAGCTCTGTTGTACAATCTAAGGCCTAACTTGTCTTAGAATTCTAAGATCGTCATTTATTAAGACCTAAATCCTCACATCTTCCAAGCTGTTTGTGTGATTGTTTCACATGAATGTAAGCCCTAACTAATAAAATTGGCAGGATGAAATATTCAAATACTTCTCTTTAAACTGAAGCCAAATAAAAGGATAGCTTGTGAAGTCACCGAGGTTTTTCCCTAAATCTGTGACATCCCCTAGTTCTTCCTCTTTTGGACTCTACAATAAAATATTCCAAATTTGATTCATTCCCCTTTCGCACCTCTATGTCCAATCTCGTTGAAAAGTTCTATCATTTTGTCCTCTTTGAAGAGAATATTTCCTAATTTTTATCGAGAGTTTTTTTGAGTGACTCCGATCATTTAAGATGTAATTAACTATAGGGGCTTACCCTTATAGGAAGCTTATCCAAACACAGCTTAAATATAAACCCTATTTAATTCTTCACATTAAATAGGAGAACTAATGGCTAGAATAAATGGTATCACAGACTAAACGAATGTCATATATTTTTTAGTTTATTTGATTGAACCTCACCCTCAAATCTTGTGTTTATATTTTGGGATAGATACATAGCTTGAGGCACTGTGCTCTTTTATTTAAACTATGAAAAATTTGGGATCAGTTTGATTTCATATTTTTCTAAACTATATAAAATTTTGATTCTGTCGGCTAACTCCTTCCAACGGGCAACTCCTCTAACCAAAATAGTGTCGACAGCTTCTGGCGACTCCGCTGGGGACTCAATTTTCTCTCCATTTAAATCAGGGAATCTTTTCTTCATACATTGGTAATGTGTCCATGTCCCTTATGAACCATATTACTCTTCTTCCATTGGCATGCTCCGCCCACTTCTTTCTTAGGCGAGTACAGTCAACTTCCTCGGACTTCAAGACCGTCTGTTCAACCACCTTTAAACAGAGAGGTTCAGGAGTTCATTAGGATTTTAATTTTTATGTGGGGTCAGAATTCCAATATGTGTGTTGGTGGATTAGTTCCACCTGGGCATTACGCATTGTAAAGTTTGTCCCGCACTTGTCCTAAGAACTTCACATCTCTCTTTTGAGTTTGATTTGCTGATTTGCAAATTAAATCGAATTATGTCGTACAATGTGTGCTATTTAATTCTCCTTATATTAATTAAATCTTTCTACTGTCAAATTATTTTTACTAAAATTTTAAAATCCTCACAAATTAAATAAGGACTTACCCAGTCTACAGATCGACCTCTGTTAATTTTTAGTGCTTGCACTAGGATTACGAGGTATTGGCCAAATAGCTAACCCGAGAGATTTCTCTTTTCAAGTTACTGCAATGGCATGACCAACGCTCACATTTTCCTGTGACCAGTTGATGAGCTACAGTGCCCGCAATGTCACTCCCACCATCAAGTTTGGAGTCAGATATGAACATCTTGATGTCGTTCTCAGGAAAGCCCCATTCGTTGTAATGAAAGTCGCCACTCGACAGGTTCAGCAGATGTCTGTCAAGTTTAACCTAAAATGGCTTTAGGATTTTCTTTCTTGTAAAAGGTCAAGTCTACTACTTCCTCGGCACCTACCAAGTCCATTCTTCCCGCTTCTGCTAAGGGAAAGGAAGTTATGAATGTTTAAGACCCAATGGAAGGGTTAGTTGTCTCGCCCTCAGTATTTAAAGTTGGATCAAGTTCGAGGACTGCACCGTTAACCTGAACCTAAAGGAGAAACTTCAATAGGAAGGTTCGGAGGGATACTAAAGCCTAAACTCCTAAAGAAGTACCTATTGATGAAGATCCTTACCAGGACGAGTCAGGATTATCGGAGACATATCCAATTCTGCGAGGGAGTAGTTTCCATACCTTAATGGATACCAATGGGTACGAAAGTATCTAACAGATCATTGCTACTTTACCATTACTTCATAGACATAGTCAGGAGGGGAAGAAGCCTGCTTTAATCACCCGAGTGAGTTCAGTTTATTAGAGACTAGCTGCCAAGGAAGCTTGTTCAGTTGGTGAGTTACTCAAACGAGTGGGATGTGCAGTATCGCCTCACATGAAAAAAGAAATTCTAAAAGATTCCAGATCTACCAGATGCTCCTATAAGTCAATTGAAGCTTTACCTACTCACATTCCTATTTGGTTCCTCTTGCTTAGCATAGTTCATACCGCCACTGTTACTATTGATTCTACCGTCATTAGACCTGTGGTCCGTCAGGTCTACCGTCATTAGACCTGCGGTCCGTCAACCAGCTAAGTCGTGTCTAGGTTTGAGAATTCTACCAATCACCCACTATACCGATGTTCCTAAAGTTCCAAAGGAAAAAATGAAGAGACTACATAGTACTGTATTTGGTTTATGCCATGAGGAGCATACTTCTCCTTGACATTCCGATGTCTCTGCTAAGACACTCCGTCTCAAGACATCACCGTCAAAGAAAAAGGTGTGGATACCCAAGGTTGCTGTACCGATACAGTTTAGTAAGCCCGTAGGGCTAGATCACGGAATGAAGTCAGGGTCCGAAGTATCTGACATTGTCGCAGCAATTTCCAATGAGATAGAGGAATAAGTGAAGGAGGTTCAATAGAGTCCTCCAAGTCTTAAGATAATCCAAGAATCAACAATTGAAGAAATGAACAAAAAGCTTCGGATTGAGATTTCAGAGTTGGCCCAAGAACTTGGAGTCTCCATTGATGATGATGAAGATTTTAACTCGAAGGAGCACCTCAAGGAAAATTTCATGGATATCCATGACATCAAGACCAGAGCCACTGCATCTGCGCGCGACACTCAACCTCTCATCGAATAGAATGCCGTAAATATGCTGCGTCGGGCTATCTTTTTAAGGGACGAACAAGTCAGCTAATTAGAAAAAAGGATTGAAGAGATGGCCATAGCTATGACCGCCATGCCCACAGTTTAAGGATAATCTCAACCCCAATAGTTAGCCTCTCCAGAAGTCAATTAATCGGAGATTATACATATCACGGATGAAGGGAGAGAAGTTGCCTTATCAAATTGAGATGAGCAAAAAAGAAGGATTCTCCCTTAAGCACCTTTCCAGAAAAGAAATTTAAACAAATGGTCAAACAAGTTCGAGAGGACTTAACCCAATCTAAGGGTGGTGCATTGGCTTTAAAGGGTAGACCTTACCCAGATGAGTTCAATGTCGTACCCTATCCTAAGGGTTTTATGTCGCCGAACTTTAAGATATTTGATGAGACTGGAAATCCTAGGCAACAAACAACACATTTCCAAGACAATTGCGCAATACCGAAAGTAACAAAGCCTTGCTTTTCCATTAGTTTGTTAGCAGCCTGTCAGGAATTGCTTTTGATTAGTATGTCGATTTAGCCAATGGATCAATTAAGAAATTCACTAAATTAGAAAAATTGTTCGTGGAGAGATTTGCTAAAGTGCAACATCATATGTATATTAGAGATCTCATGATGGAAAAGCAAAAGCCCAACGAGACTTTAGTGGACTATATTTTGAGGTGGAGAAATCTTAGCTTGAAATGTGAACCTTAGCTACAAGAACATCACACGATTGAGATCTTACTCAAAAGCATCCATGTGCTAATAGCTTTCATGCTCAAGAGACTCACCATTAACTCCTTTGAGAAGCTACTCAACAAAGCCAGCAGTCTTCAAGAAGAAATCAAACTTATGGATTCTCATGAAAAATCTAAGGCAACAAGAGTATTTGAAAAGAAGTCAAGAACAGTAGCAGCTGTCGATAAAGGAAAATAACTAATGAAGATACATGCAGAAAATCCTCGTCAGTCGTCATCACAGCACACTCAACAAAAAGCACAACAATATGGCCAGTATAGCTAGCAACTATCTCAGGGAGGATCATACCAACCATAGATTAAGAAAATGACTATTGCAGAACGTAGAAAGGTGACGTATTCCTTCAAAGATGAATAAGTACCCAAGAATTTTAGAAGTCTGATGAAGAAGCATGAGTTCATATTCCAGATCCAAAGAAACCCGAAGAGGTCGACAAGAAAGATCAACCAAATTATTGCCCATATCACAGATTTCTTAGACACACTATTGAGGAGTGTTTCGTCTTTAAGGATTGGCTCGAGAAAAATCTTTAAGGAAAGGAATATAACGACCCTGAAAGAATATTTAAAAGAACCTGAAAAAGTTTCTATAAATATGATTTTAGCAGAGCCAATTACTCTGATCGACCCGTATACTGGAAAAGATGGGTGGAGTACAGCCTGGAGCAAATCGTCCAAGAAGATACTGAACGAAATCTAGAATGCATCAAGGCAAGCCTCCATTCAGAGTCTTTAGCTTGCCAAGCCTTAGATGAAGATTTCACCAGGAGATCCATCTTCGTCAAAGACAAAGAAGAAGAAGAATACCACCATGAAGATTGATAGCACGAGGGGTAGGATAGGGGTTGCCACTGCTAGATTAGTTGTCTCGGATTCAGGGAAGAAAATCCTTGAATCCTTGACCTTGTATGATTATGATTTTTGCTACATTTTAACTGTTTCGAGTAATAATGTAATTGATGTTGCCCAATATAACTTCGATCTCGATTTCCAAAATGATCCTCAAATCGTATTTGAGTCTGATGAAATCATTATCAAGATCGAACACAATGTCAACGATACCAACTACGACAACACGGGAAGTGAGGAACTAATCCTCGAGCACCACGGTGCACCACATGACATCAACTTAGATCTTTTCAACAAAGAAGAAGCACCAAAAATTTAAAATGATATCTTAAGATGAAGAAATTGCAGAGGTGAATTTAAGGAGCGGGAGAATATTCCCTCTAAGAATAGCTCCAGTAAAAAAAGAAAGCAGATAGTAACTCAAGAAGAACTACCTCCACCTCCGCCAGTGGAAGAACCATATAACCAAGAGAAAATTGGAAGATCATACAAAGTGGATGTGCTAGCTCATCTTAGGAAATTGTCGGCAAGATTAAGCATCTACGCTGCTCTGATCCTATTAAAGGAGATGAGAGAGTCTCTGGTTACAGCTTTGCTTGACCCAGAGATTTGTTTAGCCCAGTTGGCCAGCACATCCTTTGATGAAGTTTGCTCGTTGAATGAATAGCCTGGGTAAACTTTATAGATGAAGATTTGCTGCTCGATACCGCCGACCATAATCATCCACTCTATATCTCTGTTAACATCGACAGATTTGTTTTGTCCAGAGTTTTAGTAGATCATGGAGCATCCCTCAACTTGATGAGTCTACAAACATTAGCCTATTTTGGCATTGAAGCCCATAAAATGATGTTAAGAGGATTCAAACAAAAGAGAGAGAGAGAGAGCCCTTGGATCAATTACATTACTTATGAATGTTTGGAAAACTAGTAACAACCACTAACTTCCATATCATTGACGCCAAAACATCTTTCAACACTCTACTTGGTCGACCATAGATTCACGAGCATTACATGGTTCCATCATCTCTACACTAGTGCATTAATACTACAAAGATGGGAAAGAATATTACGTCAAGGGAGATTTACAATCATTTTTAGTTCATGAAGTTGGTATTCTTGAAGATGCCGTCTACTACGCGTCTCCAAAGGAAACTATCTTTTCTCGTGAAATTGTGACAAACAAAAGTAAAAATTTAGAAGAATCACAAAGAGGAAGTCATTCAACCCCGCTTCAGCAATCTTTCACCATTCTTTTGCAGCAAATTGGTGGGGGACATGGACGAGGAAGGGACAACTCAATTGTTGAACGGATTAAAGAAACCATCTAGATTGGTGATGAAGAAAGTTCTGAAGATGCAATAATGATGACAAAATAGAAGAAACCTCTACGAGATATCCTTAGAAGATTGAAGAAAAGCAAATATGAGACAATGTATGATCGGAAACCACTAGGTGAACGTCATGACCCTTACTCCGATTCTTCCTCAAAAGGTCAAGAGTTTAGAGGTCAAGGAAGTCCGTAGCGCTGGTTCAAAACTGATCAAGTTTTATCGTGCCTCTACTTCTACTAATCTTGAAAATCATGTAAATTTAGATGATGGTTATAATGAATTAATAGAATTACTTTTTGGTTATTCTTCGCCTTGTGTACAAAACCTAATTCAACAGAGACATTTGCCGAAACAAATGCCAAAAGATAAACTACAACTTTTTGAAAAATTATGGGATGTTAAAAGTCGAACTCCTAACTCAAAAGAGGGTCTCAAATTTGGTACAGTCTAACCAGTCGATGATTCAAAATTTTACATGGTTGTTACTATTGAATCAGGGAAAGATTGCCTGAATAAGGAGGATGACACTACTGATAAGCTAATAGAAGATGCTTCGCTAGAATTTGGGGAGGAAATTAAATCAACTGTTGATGAACTGAAGGAATTAACCTCATGACTGAAGAACAACCCCGACCTACACTTATAAGTTCTCTACTCAACGATGAAGAATCTTTAGAGTTGATTAAACTGTTGACAGAATTCAAAGATTGCATCGAATGGAGTTATGATGAAATGCCAGGACTGTCAGTAGAGGTTGCAGTTCATAAACTTGGGGTGCACAAAGATATAACCCCAGTGAAACAAGCTACTAGAAGAATTCACCTCTAAATAGAGCAGCAAGACATCACCAAGGTGAAGAAATTAATAGACACTAACTTTGTAAAAGAAGACCAATACCACACAAAGTTAGCCAACATTGTGACAGTTAAGAAGAAAAATGGACAAATCCGTGTTTGTGTCAACTTTAGAGATTTGAACAAAGCATGTCCAAAAGATGAATTCCCATTACCAATACCAGAAATGATGGTGGATATAGCTTTGACACATGATATTTCTCTTTCATGGATGGATCATTAGGATACAACCAAATAAAGATGGCTCCCGAAGATGCAGCACATACAGCCTTCAGAACACCTTTCAGGATTTCCTATTACACAGTGATGCTGTTTGGGTTGAAGAATGCTGGAGCGACATACCAACGAGCTATGTCAAAGATTTTTGATGATTTCATTCACAAAAAAGTAGAATGTTGCGTGGATTATTTGGTCATCAAAATCAAATGAAAAATAGACCATTTGTACATTTTGAGGATCGTGTTCGAACGATTACGATGATATGACCTTAAAATGAATCCCTTAAAGTGCACCTTTGGCATTTCATCCGAGAAATTTCTAAGATTCTTTGTCCGTCATCGAGGAATTGAGATTGACCCAGATAAGATTAAAGCTATCTTGGAAATGCCTCCTCCCAAAACTTTGAAACGATTAAGTTCTTTTCAAGGGATGTTGGCATACCTAAGATGTTTTATTTCTAATCTCTCAGGTAGGTGTCATCCTTTCTCGGCATTAATTAAAAAGGATGCACGATTCATTTAGGAAGACAAATGTCAGCGGGCTTTTGAGGATGTTAAATAGTATTTAATGACACCTCGTGTTTTGACAGCCCCTATCCCCGAAAACTATTAATAATTTATACCACGACCTTAGATGACTTTATTGGAGCCCTCTTAGCCCAAGTTAATGACGAGGGTAAAGAAAACACAATCTACTGCTTGATTTGTCATCTAATATAGACGGAGATAAGGTATCCGCCTATTGAGAAGCATTTCCTAGCTTTAATTTTTGCCACCCAGAAGCTCAAACATTACATGCTTTTTCATAAGAATACCCTTATTTTGAAAGTTAATCCATTGCAATATTTGATGACCGACAACACCTTCCGGGCATCTAGCAAGATGCTCAATGATTTTATTGCAGTTTAATATAACTTTTGTTCCCCTCTGTGCTATCAAGGGACAAATTTTAGCAGACTTCCTTGCTGCACACTCATTTCCAACTGGGTCCCTTCTTAATGATGAGTTGGCAGATGAACAGATATTACAAATGAAATTCTCCAGTGCACAACATTGGGAGATGTTCTTTGATGGAGCTTTGTTAGCCAGAAGAGTCAAAGAGTTAGGTACAGTTATGTCAGGCAAAGCAGGAATCAGTTTGATCTTCATCATGTCAGATAAGGGTATGCTAAGGTTCTCATACCACTTGATAGAGCCATACACCAATAATGAAGCAGAATATGAAGCGCTAATTAATGGGTTGGAGTTCGCTATCTCGATGAATAAAATAGATATTGCCATCTATGACTACTCACAACTTGTCATCCAATAAGTCGTTGGACGATATAAGATTTTGAAACCAAGGTTAGTAGAAGACCATCGGTACACCATGAAGCTACTTGAACAAATCCCCAACGTGACTTTCTACCAAATTCCTTAGGGAGATAGTGCCCATGCTGACACTTTAACAAAACATGCTAAGGAATTGGTATGTCTCTCGAAGGATTCCATTGACATCACGGTACAAGGGAAACAGATTCTGTCTTAAATCGACCTTAAAAATCTACTCATGCACGAAAAAGAAGAAGAAATGAAAATTACGATTGTAAATAACAACAAAGATTGACGTAAGCCATTAATAGAATATTTGCATACCGGAAAGCTCTTGGAGAATAAGTCAGCAACACACCACATCACCAAAAGGGTTATGTCATATGCTCTAGTAGGAGATGTCCTCTATAGAAGATCATTCGACCAAATGCGGATATGATGTTTAAGAAAAGAAAAAACATAAAATATTGTCAAAGTACACACCGGATTGTGTGGCGTTCACCAGTCAGTGTCAAAGATGAAAATGAAGATTAAGAGACTCGGATATTGTTGGCCGGCAATGATGTCCGACTGCATGAATACAGCCAGAAGATGTCACCAGTTCCAAGTGCATGGGGTGGTATTGCACCAACCTCCGAATGTCCTACATCCAATCCTTGCCTCATGGACATTCGAGTGTTGGGACATGGATATAATAGGTCGGATAGACCCTCTGTCTTCCAAAGGACACAGATTTATACTTGCTGCTATAAATTAGTTTTCCAAGTGGGTAGAGGTTGTGTCATTATGAGAGGTTACGGCACAACACATCCTTCAATTCTTCAAAACTCAATTTGTTTACCGTTTTGGGGTTCCGCACAAAACAATCTCCGGCAATGGGAGAGCCTTTAAAAGTACCAAAATCAATAATTTCATCAAACGACACGGGATAGATCAAAGATACTCTACAATTTACAATCCTAGGACAAATCGCCTGGCTGAGGCCTTCAAAAAGACACTAGTACAGATTTTGAATAAGACAGTGCATGAAAATAAAAGAGATTGGCATAACAAATTTCTAGAAGCTTTGTGGGTTGACCTGACAACGTTTAGGACTCCCACTCAATGCACAACTTACATGCTCGTTTGTGGGACCCCAAAACGGTAAACTACGACACTAAGATTCACACGACGACTCTCAGATTCACTATCGCCAATCAACTTACAATAGAAGAAAGTACAAAACTCTGACTTAAAGAACTAGAGAGTCTTGAGGGAAAATGACTAGAAGCACAACAAAATTTGGAACTTTTTCAGGGAAAGATGGTACAAGCTCATGACAATTTGGTCTGCCCAAGGACATTCAAAGTTGGTGACATTTTCATTATCCTCAAAAGACCCATTCTTGCACGCCGCAAGATAGGTGTAAAATTTGAGCCAACTTGGGAGGGACCATTTTTCGTAGAAAAGGTCTACGTAGGAGGAGCCTTCCAACTAGTAGATTTCCATGGTGAGAGACCTATGTTACCAATCAACGAATGATACCTGTAGACATACTACGCAACCTGACATTGCTTGACATTACTTGGCATGACCATTTTCAAATTTTGATTGTTTTGAGGTTATCTATTTGGCTAAACGTCTATGAATGGGTCAAAAAATTTGGTAATAAACTTAACCTCAATTTAATGAAAATTTTTTAAATTATACACTTCAATTTTCTCTTCTCAATCTTTAAATTTGATATTCTACTAAATTAAACAAGATACATACATAAATAAATAATTTTCTCAACAACATAAATTAATATTTTCTTTAACAAATACTTTATTTTGTTCTTTTTCAAGCTAAATTTCAGGTCACTGATATTTTTCCTATCATCTGCAAAAAAATGTCAGGCCAGAGGCTGATATTTGCTTTTAAAGATGGTTGCAACCTCACACTCAACCAGGAAAGGGCGCTGCAGGGTGGCACCATAGACTTCAACATAAACTTCAGTCAAGTCGACGTGGACTATGAGGGTCCTCTGATGGAAGTGGTTAGTCGTCAGGAAAAAAAGGGCTACCATCACTGGTAAGGTTAAGCACTAGAGACAATTCGTTACTAATGGGGAAAAATGTGATAGTACAGCAAGACCAAAGGGAGGGACTAGTCGTCTAACGTCTATGATAGCTACACCGACTAGAGGCCTAGTCATTGCCAATCATGAAAGAGTGACAGATGCACTGCTATGGAGAACTCAACACAAGAATGGTAACCACTGAAAGCATAGGGCTTTCTTACTTCAAGAGAAAATACATCAGAAGGAGGAGGAAAACTTGCTCACCCCTATTCCTGAGGGGAATATCTATGATCCAAGCATAAGAGAGACCTCTTCCAACTTGCCTGTTACAGACAATGAGTTTGGATTTGTTACAAAGTCAGAGATACCACCAGTTTTAGATGTTCTTTGTATGGGTTGCCCAACATGCAACGCCTAGATACCAACATGTCCATCAGCTACAAGGATATTTGTGGAGTGCCTATACTGCAATGTCATCCACCTAGAGCACTACAGTACTTTGGAGGAGTAAGCATCCACTGAAGATGGATTTCAGACCACTGGTCACCCCATGGGGGAATCGTATGTCTCGCTGGATACAGAGCCATATATCCCATTTGATACAGAGTCATACATTCTACTGGAGACAGAAGCAACACCAACTTGAATTCCTGTCGATGTTGAAATGATGGAACATCCTCGATAGCGACCAATCGACAACATGACAAAATACTAAAAAATGAGTAAGGTAAAGTAAAGGGATTTTGAATTCTATGAAGAATTTCAAGGAAGGTTTTTTAATATACTAGAAGGCTTGGATCTATATACCAGGGTCTTCTCTCAGAGTGACAAAAGAAGTGTTCACGACTGCATCTTTGATCTAAGAGACAGGGGTCGAGCAAGCCTGCTGATAGAAAGAACCTATTCCAAGCCATGAAAGTGGATGCATGGAAAGGTTATGATAATCATACAATATAATTATTGTTATAACTTCACTAAAGATAGACAAGGAAATCCTCCTAGGATTCTGAGACACGATCAGGTGGATCCGCTAACCCCCATGATAAAATGGATGATTAAGAGAATGGTCCGATGGAGCATAGTGCTAGCTGACTGTATTCCCAACAGCTGTATCATCAACATATATGATGAAGGCGGCTGCATACCCCCGCACATTGATTATCATGAGTGTGTGAGACCTTTATGCACTGTCTCTTTCATGAGTAATTGCAACATTCTGTTTGTAAAAGAGATAGATGTTGTCGGCCCCCGTGAATTCAAAGGATCCGTGGAGATTCTACTACCTGTAGGTTCATTACTTGTTCTTAAAGGAAATGGAGCAGATGTCGCTAAACATTGCATTCCAGGGGTGCGACACCATAGGGTGTCTGTAACCTTCTGAAGGATGGATGACAACAAAATGTCATATGGATTCCGATCGAACCCGAAGCTGGAAGAACTACTGCCATACTAGCTATGAGATGGTTGCACCTCTAAGCACATGCAAAGGTAACACTTGTCCTGAAGCATGGCTTAGTAGGTTGGCTCGATCAGAAGCTTGCCCCACCAAAGACATACACACAGAGGATACCTTTTTATTGTCACTCCTCTTTGCTTCTGTCAGTCATATTCAAGTTTTACAGTAGAATGTATGAATCTAACACTCATAGGATACCTCTATGCTTCTAGCAGATATGATCCAACACTCAGAGGAAATTCTACACTCCTCTTTGCTCAACTTCAAGTTTTACATATTGGTCCTAACATCTAGCACTTAGTAGGTGGGGTCAGTATAAGGAAGCTCAGGATGAGTCCCCATATGACTGATTGATCTTACGGTTGTCTTTGGGTGTTGGTCTGCAATTTGTTTAATAACTTACACTCCCTCTCACTCACAATCACTCACAACCCTAAACCCAAAAATTGTTGATTTTGATCTCTTGATGTTTTGGGAAACTCATGTAGATGGTCCCCTAAACCAACTAGCCCTAGGCCAGGGTTTAGCTAAGAATAGTACATAGAGGACCCAAATGGGGTTTCCATTGGTCCATAGCTCATATAGAGTGGTTGGCACCCCAATTCTACCAAAAATATCCAACTTAGCCTTTGCCATAAAACCCCCCAAATTATCTAGATACCCTTGGAGCCCTAAATTTGGCCAAAATTCCAAAAATTTCCAAATTCACCTAAAATATCCAAATTTGTTCAAAAATAATTTCAAACCATTTTAAGATACGCAAATTTCCCAAAACCACCCAAAGATGTCAAATTTGCCAAAATACCCCCAAAATTACCAAAATTACAAAAATACCCTTTGCACCCAAAACTTTTCCAAAACCTCCAAAATCACTTCAAATGTTTCTAAAACAAATTTAGACCCTCCAATTGAACCCAATTTGACCAATTTGATGGCTTTAATCAAAACCCCCAAATTGCCTTTAAAGGCTCAACTTCCCCAAATTTCAACAAATGTCCATTAATTTGGTCTCAATTTCTCCAATTTCAATCCTAAACTCAAATTCACCTTCCACATGACCAACCTAAATCAAATCTAAGCCTAATTGGCCCATGATTTGAGTCCAATTTTAATATAAGTCAAGCCACCAATATTGGCCTTATGACTTAATACAACCAAATTGAACCCCATAGCCTACTCAATTTGCCATAATTTATATTAAAAACTCTTCATAACAATCATACACATCAAACTTGACCTTCAATTGGTCTTGGTGAAGCTTCAATTGCATTCAATTTAACCCAAGTCTAAAAATCCCCAAATTTGTCCTAAATTGGCTATGTCCCCAAATTCCACCAAATTGATTGCCCTAACCCCAAAGTGACACCCAATTTATGTTAAAAACTCTTCATGATGTTCTTATAGACCATTTTCAACAATAAATTTGGACTTAGTCCAACCTAGATCCAAGTCTAGCCCAACATGCCCAAATTGATCAAAATCCCAAAATCCTTCAAATTGAACCCCAATTGAACTCAAAATCATTTGAAACCTTCACCAAAAATCGTCAATACAATCATCTACACAATGTTGATCAATTAATTGTGCTCAAAGTCATAACTAGCCTAACCCAAACTCAACCTTTGGCCATTTGGACCCATAATGGACCCATGCACCAAAATCGACCTAGCCATGTCAAATTGATCAAGACAAGACTTATACAACCAACTTTTAGGTCCTAGTAGCAAAGATAGACCCACTTAACCCACCCTAGATGAGCCGTGGACCAAAGGTCCCCTAAATCAAGGGATTTGTTTCCTAAATTGCTTAAGACACAGATATCTTTGCCAAACAATATCACCAGCCCAAGTTAATTGTTGTGACATATTCTTCTGAGTTTCCCGAGCCACCTAAGCACCTCCCCTGCCATTGTCGACTGGCTTAGTCACCAAAGCACCATAAAACTGAGAGCCACCACACTTAAATCCTCACCCAATTGACGCATCTAAGCTGCCCCCACTCTCATTGGAAAATTGTGATGCTTAGCTCACCACCTCTGCATGCTTTTGCACCCAAAGCCAGGCTCTGAGCTCCCATCTCTGGCTATGGCTATAAAATGTCCTCTTCATGGCCAAAGTTTAGGTGCTGAAATTTTCTAAAAGAAAGCCTACTGAATTGTTCCCACAGCTTCCTTCAGACCTCCTCAGTGCAACCTAACCACTTTCCTGCCCTAATTTCTCTTTCCAGAGTTCAATTTCAGAGCTCAAATCCTTGCCAAAAATAGGACACTCTCCACCACAACTCCACATTGAAACAAAATCAAATTAAACTTGCACAAACCATCACCACAATGAGAGAAGAAGAAGTCCCACAAAAGCCCCATCATACAGAGCCTCCAAGACAGCTAAAGACCAACACCTGAAATCGATCTTGATTGATTTCATACTTAGGCACTTCACCACGACTTGGAACTTCATCCTCAGGCTCTTTAGACTTTCACATACATGTCGAGCACATCTAATTGAGGCCTCCCCTCTCAGACCAAGGTATAAGTTCTTCCCCTCATCTCGAGCTTCATTTGATTCTCCATTAATGTACACTTAATTTTACAACATGTTTACCATAAGGATGTGTTCATCTCACTCAGACGAGTCTATAAGATCAAACCTCATGCAATTTGGTTGAGTGTAGCTCAAGAAATTAGGAAAAATATCACAATTAGAAAATTAGGAAAAAATGTCACGGGTTCACACCAGTTGGGGATGAAGGAGGAGTGTCGATCGATCGTGCGTGTATCCAGTGGATGGCCCTTTTGAAGTCAGACGACGGAGCGGTGCATAAAGTGCAAAAATGACGCGGAAGGTGGCGATCAACCAGAGCGCGCCACACAAGTCTTTGGAGCCGTCGTAGGATGAGGTGGCGCCACGTAGGATAAGTAGAAAAATAAGGGATTTTTTGATTTTTTTAATGAAGCCAACTTCAAAAATCCATATCTTGGTGTAGAAAAAATAAAAAAATAAAAGACAAATATCATAGTGCTTAGTGAACATAGGAGAACAATGTAGAAATGTTTGAGATTTATTTGATACATATTTTATTTTTAATTAATTAAATATTGTTTTAATAATTTTGATTCTCCTTGCATTCAAATAACTCACCATAGCAAGTTATTTGGGTTATTTGTAGCCTCTGTCTTGGGGAATCTTCCCTGAGTTTTCTAAAGTCAAACGAGACCCATATGAGGAGATATGTATTTTTTAGGTTTATGTATATTAATTGCATAAATTAATCATAGTAATTAAAATGTTTGTTAGAAAAAATCCAAGAGAATTTTGGTAGGTTCACTGTGACAAGAGAACCCTAGGAAAATTTTTCATGAGCTAAGTCATTAAGAGCACACATAGATTTCACAAAGCCTTAAAACACAAAGGAAATTAATTTGGAAAAAATAAACATCTAAATGACCAGGTTTTAATTCTCCACTATAATTTAAAGTTCAGAGGACTCCCCATAAAAATTTCAAAACATTTGGAGTTCATTTGATTACCTAATTTGATTTTATAAGTTAAGGCCACTTTGAACACTTAAACCAATCATAATAATTAAAATATCTCACAAAATTATAAAATTGGTTTTTGGGAGTTCTCTGTGATTAGAGGAATTTCCTAAAATTAAAATTGTAATTAAAGTAAAAGTCTCATTTTTAAGTATATTTAAATTATTTAAATAATGAAAAGTTAATAAAAATTACAAAGTTAATAAAATTCATGAAAATGTTCTAAATTGTTTTCTAGGCTTTTAGGAGCAATTGTGATATTTTTCCTAATTTTCTAAGAGAAGATATTGAATTTTAAAGCTCAAAAATAATTTTTAAAGGCTAAAAATGCATTTTCCTTAATTTTTCACTAAGATAATTCTAATAATTCAAAAAAAATCAGAAAAATGTAAAATTTATTTCTCTGCGTTACTTGAGCTTGGAGAGATTTTTCACATTTAAAATATTTTATAATTAATTAATAGTCTAAAAATTAAAATAATTCTAATAATTCATATAAAACAAAAAAAATCATGAAATTTTGTCTAAATGATTTACAAGCCTAATTCTACCTCCAGAGAAAATTTCAAGTAATTAGGCTTTAGCTTGGTCAAGTTATTGAATTTTCTTTAAAAAATCCTATTTTTATATGTAAATAATTATATAAAATAAATTAAATTTTGAAAAATCGCATTTTCTCATCTGATGTCTTAATTGACCCATGATTGAGGTTGCATAAAAATTCCAAGTTTATTTGAAATATATTTGATGAATTATGAAGTGATAGAACCCCATGGGCAATGGTATAATTTTTGAAATTTATTCTTAATTAACATTTAGACTTATTTCAAGAATGGGAAATGGGTAATCTTTGATCTTAATTAACAATTTAAGATGATTAAAACATAAGGAAATAATTGGTAGAAAGCAATCCCATTTTTCTTAATTAAAGGATAAGTTTGTAATTTTCTAAATTATTAAAATTTGGAAGACTATTAAATTAAATGATCCTAAACTTAGGGGTATGATATTGAATGTCAATAAATCACTAATTTAATACCCTATTTGGTGTTCAAATGACATTCAAATGTTTTAATAATGAATTATTATCACTTAATTATCAATTTCTTTCAAAAAATACTAATATATTCACCACGTCTTCAGGGTATAGTAGTGACCTAGGCTAAATAAAATTTGGTTAAATGAGGATTAGAAAAGTTAATGTAACTAGAAATTGAACACCTTTAAAACACTACAAGCCCTAGTTAAAACTAAAATTGGCTAAGTATCTTAATAACATTAACTTGCCCCTTTACGGGTCTTCACCAACATAATTCTCATATTGAATGAAAAATGATAATCACCTTACTCATATGGATAATTGAAGCATCAATGTTCAGTGAGCATTGGAGGTATTCATAGGATGAATTATTAAGCAACATAATAAGTTTAAACGAGCTTGAGACTTTTTAACCTTATTTCCCCACTTCAAATAAAATGCTTTCAATATATAAATACTCTTGCATCCTTTTTGAGTTTCTGTAGAAGATGACGGGAAGACCATCCAGGTATGCTCTTATTATAATTTATTTTACCTGCATTTCTAGTTTCCCGTACTTTATTTTCCAGTATTTTATTGTACTTACTCACTTGCATATATGAACAAAAACACAAACTTGCATGTTAAATAATGTTGTCACCCTGCATGAAAACCAAAACTGCTAGGATAATCGCAAAACCCAAACCCAAAACCAAAACTAAAACTAAAATCAACCAAGAAAAAATTCACCGCCATAACATTTAAAATATAATAAAACTCAAAATTTAATCACAAACATCACAGAACAACAATTGCATCTAAATTCAGACTTCTTTATCGGATGATTGTGAATCCCTCGGAGGAGGTAACTACGGTTGCTAACGAGGCTTCCCACGGTCTAAATGAAATTATGGAACTCATTAAGTTGAGTTTCGTAAGTTCATTTGCTAAATGAAAGTATGGAACTCATTAAGTTGAGTTTAGTAAATTCATTTGGACTAAGTGAATCCATGAAATTATGGAACTCATTAAGTTGAGTTTAGTACTTCAACCAAATTAAGACGTCTCTATCGGATGATCGGGAATCCCTCAGAGGAGGTAACCTACACTTCAACTAAATTAAAAGGTCTCTATTGGAAGATCGGGAACCCCTCGGAGGAGGTAACCTACGAACTAAATTAAAACGTCTCTATCGGAAGATCGGGAACCCCTCGGAGGAGGTAACCTACGGTTAACTAAATTAAAACGTCTCTATCGGAAGATCGGGAACCCCTCGGAGGAGGTAACCTACGGTTAACTAAATTAATATGTCTCTATTGGAAGATCGGGAACCCCTCGGAGGAGGTAACCTACGGTTTTAACGAGGCTTCCCACGGTCTAAATGAAATTATGGAACTCATTAAGTTGAGTTTAGTAAATTTCTTTGGACTAAGTAAATCTAATAGAAAATAGTAGTGCCGGAACGAGGGAACTATAGGATCTTAATCGGTGTGGCTCTAATCAACTTTAACATCTCTCACATTATTTAAAGGATCGTAATGATAGTGACATGTGATTTGACATCATAACCTGACAGATTAGAAAACTTAAACTTGTCACATCAAGGAGCTTGGAAATAGCATAGTGAGCAGTACGACCATCTTCAACAGCAAAACATGTCTTCCTCAGCTAAACCATATCTCTTCTTTAGAATTAAACAACCAAGCCATATAACTTTGAGGTAGTTTGCTTATGCAACATAAATCCTCACCTCATCTTTAGGCCTTTGTAAAGCTCTGTTGTATAATCTAAGCCCTAACTTGTTTTAGAATTCTGAGGTTGTCATTCATCACAACCTAAATCCTCACATCATCCAGGCTATTTGTGTGATTGTTTCACACAAATGTAAGCCTTAACTAAAAATAATTAGCAGGATGAAATTTTCAAATACTCTCTCTAAATTGAAGCCAAACAATAGGATAGCTTGGGAAATCACCGAGGTTCTCAGCCAAATCTGTGACATCCCCTAGTCCTTCCTCGTTTGGACTCTACAATAAAATGTTCCAAATTTGAACCATTCCCCTTTCACACCATTACGTTCGATCTCGTTGAAAAGTCCTATCATTTTAACCTATTTGTAGAAAATATTTTCTGATTTTTATCAAGAGTTTTCTTGAGTGATTCCAATCATTTAAGATGTAATTAACTATAGAGGCTTGCCCATAAAGGAATCTTGTCCAAACCCAACTTAATAAAAGCTCTATTTAATTCTTCATATTAAATAGGGGAACTTGTTTACAAATAAAATGGTTTCACAGACCAAATGGATGTCATATATTTCTTAGTTTGTTTGATCGAGCCTCACCCTCAAGTCTTGTGTTTATCTTTCGGGATATATACAGGGTTTGAGGTATAGTTCTTTTTCGTTTAAACTATGAAAAACATGGGATCAGTTTGATTTCATATTTTTCTAAATTATATATACATATAAATTAAATCTCTTTTCGAAGCGAGCGATGAGATTTTGATTCCGGCGGTCGAAAGCTTCTAATGGGCAACTCCTCCAACCAAAATAGTGGCGACATAAGCCAATATAAGTTTATAAAATGTAATAAAGCTTTTTTCCTTAAGCTGATTCAAGTGAAGCCAATTTTTTATTAGACATCTCCTCAAGCTTCTCCTAACTTATTTTTCTTTTCTTTTCTTTTTCTTTTCTTTCTTTTTGGATCTCTTCAATCCTTTCTTTTCATTTTTTGCTTTTTCCTTTTGTTTCAAGTGAGGATTAGTATGGTTGGATAGCCTTTAATAGTTTTGAACTTCACTATCCTTTTCTTAAAGTAAAAAATCCTTACCTTTCTTCACTTTATAAATTCATATTAGTTTATGATTTTTATAAAGTCTCATTCTTTTTTTCTTAGTTGAAATTATAAAATTATTTATACTTAAAAAACACAGTTTCCTTTCCTTTAAATAGAAAAGCATAGTCTTATATTTTCATACTAAATATCTTTAACTTTAGAATTGACCTTCATTATTAATTTTTTTCCTAAATTTACCATAATATTCAAAAAGTTAAGTATAGTCTTTTAAAGTTTAATCTTAATATCCCAGGTTAGGTTAAATTGATTTTAAAAATATTGTTACTTAAGGATAAAAAAAATTTAGTTTACTACTTTTTAATAAAAAAAATTTTCCCTCAAAATTTAAATTTTTGAATATTTTAAAAATTTTTAAGCACAAAATTTAGTTGGTGATAGAAAATAGTAAATTCATGATAATAAAAACTAACATGTAGAGGATTTCTGATTATGAAACTGGGCTCCGGTATACTGTCGGTACTAACTTTAAAAGTACATAAAGCTTTAAAGCAGTAAATAAAACATAATATATTTTAAAGAGTTTGTTGAGAATTAAAAATAAAAAAAAACTGAAAATACTTAAAATGCAGGAAAAGTAAACATCTATAGTTATTATTACAATATTAATTCCACAACATAAAATAAAAATTTTTACTACTATAGTTTCAACTGCCAACTAAATAACATCTAAACACCATACAAACAAACAAACAAATAAACTAACTATAGAAAATATCAATCTTCGTATCCTTACTCCTCCTTCTCATCATCATCATCTTCTTCTTCTTCTTCTTCATTTATAGGAGCATATGGAGTAAAGCTGAAGAAAGTAGGAAATTTCACATTATATTCACCCCTATGATATCTCACCATAACATCCTCAAAAGCTATATCATGCTAAACTCTGCTCTGTTGATACTCATCATTATAAGCATTTCTCACTCCAATCTCTCCAATCTGATTATAAATTTTTACTATATCCAATTGTTGAATTATGAGTTGGTCCATAATGTTTTCTAATGATGCAGGGTGAGAAGTAGATGTCACTGTAGCTGATGTAGAGGGTTTATTGCTTCTCTAACCCCTAGATTCAACAAATGATTCAACTCTCTGATTCATATGCTTCTTAATAGGATTATGTGGTTGTAATTTTTCCTCATTTCTATAGGACTCTAATCTTGATTGGTCACAATGTGTGAAAGTCATGGCAGGGTAACCCAAATCACTAGCTGTAGAGCTCTCAGCTATGCTTCATGCAAGATGAACTACAAGAGCAACAACATCTATTGCTTTCATCTTCTGAATGCAACAGTTCAATAAAGCTCTATCCTTTGTTACCTCGGCCAGATGATTTTTTTGTAGTACTTTAGCAGAAATGAAGTGGTGTCATACCTTTGGCTGACTAGTCAACATGAAAGCGGAGAAGTTAACTATCTTATTCTTTTAAATCCTCCATTCTCTTCTTCCATCAGCTTGAAAGGCAATCACTTCATACAGTGATGAATCAATCATCACGAATGCATCATATTCATGAAAAAATACATTCCTCAGCCCTTAAAAAACATTGATCTTTTTTGCAGTCAATTCAACTTGCTTACCTCTCACAAGGATGTGATCATCATTAGTGAATCTCAAGTTGGTATAAAACTCTAGAATCATTGGCACAATCGCTACTGCAGTGAAGTAGCAAAACCATTCCCAATTTCTGGCGAGAATCAACCTCTCATTCTCACCTCCCGAGTTAGCAAATGTATGTTCCTGGATCAATTATCTCGACTATATTTGAGTGTTATAACTATGTTGGGCCATCAAGTTAACAAATCTTCATGCATCAAAATTATCTCACCTTCCTCTCTTCACTCGTTGAGCCATTTGAAATTTTACCAAAATCAAAATAATTTCCAAATAAATAACAAAATCAAAAATCTAACTCCCCAAGTAAGATTATTTGGAAAGAAAATTTTCACCATGAGTTTTCTTCAAGCTTTTTCATAAAAAAATCCCAACTTTTGGATTTTCCTTAAAGTAGGAAAAATCCATGGTGAAAATAACAAATTTCTAAGTTAAAGTGAAGCTCTTACCAAGAAAAGATGAAATCTATGATTTTTAACCTCTGAAATCTTCTCTATCACGCTTAATGTGAAGCTCTAGGTCAAATTTTAGAGGTAGGAGATGAACCAAGCATTAAAAATGGAGTTTTACTATGTAATTTTGTAGTTTCTTATGTAATCTGGTGCATCATGCACCAGTTTGGCGCATCTTTTGCCAATACCATAATTTTTCCAAATCTTGTTTTCTGTGAAAATCTGCTCCTTACTGCTTTGCATCTACATCTAATTAACTCAAATAAATCTTTATTAGAATAATTAAACATTATTCTAACATCAATCTTTCACAAACAACACAAAACTCATATTTATATATAAAATCTGCGCTATAATAAACTAACATTTTTCAAGCTAACATAGATCTATTTCAGTGTTTAAAGCAAACCAAAACATCCTAACACTAAAATCTAAATATCAAGATACTAAACACAAACATCAACATAGTTTAACTGTAAATGTAATGGCGATTCAACACAACAAACAACTAAAACAAGCAGTACTAAGCAAAAAGTTTTGTGCATAGATTAAGTTCAAATATGCTCTTCACTCTCATCCTGCTGGATATCTCTCATAGATTGGTAGTGCACAAACAAGTTGTAGAAGGGTCGATAATGAAACTCATCAGTCAAATCCTCCCAAATCCAAGCATATTTCTTGAACATATGTACCAAACCATCTTTAATACAACCAGTATGCTTAAAATGTTCTTTAAGACTCCAATCCAAGAGATCCAATAATTCAAAAATATTCTCAATCACATCCATAAGATTCTGCACCTCTTTTTCTATTTTCTTGATCCTTTTTAAAAGTACGTTCAAACTGAAGTAAGGCTGAATAGGTGATGAATTATGGGATGCTTGATCCATCAGTACATTCATATCATTCTCATCTCCCATTGCAATAAAGTTGCAATAGACTTATGGATCCATCGTCTTCCAAGGATGTAACTCTTTTTCCTAACTGTCATAAGGTATTTGTGATTGATTGCATAGTAGAAAAGTAGTGGATGGAGGTCCAAGTCCGGTTGCAAATCCATTCACAACCAAACTCAAAACTGATTTCATAATGACTGCTCCAATATCAAAATGTTTTCCAGTTTTAATATAATAATTCAAAATAATAGTAATTTGGATGCTCCTTAGTTACCTTACTGATTTTCAAAGTTGACAGTAATTTTGATGTAGTAATGAAATCTCATGCCTTAGAAGCAGGATTTAACAATGATGACAAAAAACTTACATTTCCATCATCTTTGGCCTCCCAATCTGCATCTTCATCCATAAGGTACCGATAGAGTTCATTCATATTATCTCTCGTAGGTGTGAATTGTAAATAAGGTATCGATAGAGTTGTTTCTTGAACATAAGGTACCGATAAATTTGTGTAATGACAGATTGACACATTTTGAATCATAAACATCTAATTTATTATTGAAGGAGTGAATTGCACAAAGCTGCCTCACACATAGAAAATTTCTTGGTTGATTCCACGTAGATTTGCATAAAACACTTTCACCATAAGAATGATTATGGCGGCAGTGGTGTAACAAAGCACTTCCCAACCTCTCCGTGCAATAATCTCTTCAACTCAAGTATTCGATGTATTGAAACTTTGATTCACAAAGCCCCTTTCTTTGATTAACCTCTTCTTCACTACAACATGATCATTCAACTTCTACACATCAAAACTGATGAAGTTTCTCTGGTTGAAAATTTCAAATTTAGCAAAATTTCTAGAGTGGGATGTCATTGGAATTGAATTCTAGTGACTCCTCCCTTGTTTTCCACTCTAAAATGGACTTTGGAATCAAATTTTGGGAGTTATAAGGAGAAGAACCCGCCAAAAATTGCTTAAAATCGCCAAAACCCACCTTTTAAAAAGTTTTAAGTCATTTTTTGTCATCGCAACGCATCATGCATTAGCTCTCTAGAATTTAGCACATCATGCACTAGCTCTCTAGAATTTGGCGCATCATCTGCCAATCTGGCGCATCATGCATCAGTTCAAAAAATTGGCTTATTTGATTTCGATAAAAAAATTCTCAATTCTTCCGTAAAATTTGGTAAATAAAGATGTTGTTAAATTATTTTCTCACATACACAAACTCTATGAAAACATAAATATAAATTTATGTAAAATATTTTGAACAAAAACATGAAATCAAAATAAACAATGATAAGTATGGGTTGCCTCCCACAAAGCACTTAGTTTATTATTGTCAGCCCGACATTCCAAGACTTTATTCTAGGTGACCCAACATTATAGTCTTTTTAAAAATTGGTCTTTGACCAACAAAATATGGTTTCAATTTGTGTTCTTTTAGGTTAATTATCATTCTAGTTTTAAGATCTTCAATATTAACCGCTCAATAGGGGAATTTTATAACTTTGAATGGCCCTTTCCACCTAGACTTCAGTTTTCCAGGAAATAATTTCAATCTTGTATTGTATAAAAAATTTTTCAAGCAAATTTCTTTTTTATTATCTTCAGATCATGCCATTCTTTCATTCTTTTTTTATAAATCCTAACATTATTGTAAGATTTCTTACTAATTTGTTCAAGCTCATTTAATTGTAATAATCTTTTCTCACCAGCTTTTTTCAAAATGAAATTGAGTTCTTTTATAACACAATATGCTTTATGTCCTAATTCTACTAGCATGTGACAGACCTTCCCAAAAATTATTCTAAAAGAGGACATACCTATATATGTCTTATAAGTGGTCCTGTATGCCCATAATGTTGTATCTAATCTAACACACCAGTCCATCTGACTAGGATTTACACTTTTTTCCAAACTTCTCTTAATTTTACGAATAGATAATTCTACTAAAACACTAGTGTGGGGATGGTAAGCAATTACAATTTTATGCATTATACTATATTTTCTACCAATCTTACAATTATTGCATTTCTAAAATGAGATCCTTATTAGTAATGATTACTCTAGGAATTCCTTATCTTATACAAATATTTTTAATTAAAAATTTTGAAACACTCGACGCATCACATTGAGGTG